>DF245233.1:0-15311 GCA_000507305.1 Breviolum minutum Mf 1.05b.01 | reverse complement strand
TGATGAATTGATTGACTGCCACCCCGTGTGGCATCCACCTTTTTAGGCAGAGGGGAGCCATTCAATTCATAAAAAAAACTCAAAAATTAAATAACCATGACCTTTTAAGTGGTCATTGTCATTTAATTTCCAAGTATCCCCTAAAGAATAAATAAAATAAATATCCACCGTTGCTAAAAGCAAGGGTGCGCTTGAGTGTTTTTTCACACCTACCTGACAAGCAGGGGACAAAGCAAAATGGGGGAAACAATACTACAAAAATTACCATTAAAATTTCTACGCAGGACGACCCTTATACAATACTTACTATTTTTCTATAAGACAGGCCTTGCCCATGTTCTGGCCCTTAAGATAGATTTTTGGGGTATAATATGCCCATAAATTTGGGGGGTTATAACCCACATATGCCCCTCGGGCCTATGGGCCAGAACATGGGCAAGGCCTATCCTAACTTAAACATCATGAGTCGTGAAACATTGACGAAACATCACAGGGCAAGGGTTGGTCACCTGAATCTACTTTTTTTTGGATGTTTTTGCTGATTGTTTCATGCGCGTATCCAACGTTGTCCAACTCCAGGCTGAAAGTCCTTCCTTAGATGCCTTGTGTGAGAGGAAGGGAGTTCCGCGAGGTGTGAACACGTTAACCTGCCGGCAGTTTTTGATGGCAGTTCTTTGTATCCAGTACTGCCTACTTGTATTTTTTGTTTCCCACGGGATCCTTCTTTCCAAAGTCATGCATGGAATGGCGCCTGCTTAGCTGATCAGCTAATTATGGAACAGTTATCGTGACACCCAATCCACCTCAGGCCGGCCTACTTCAGCCACACGCAGAGGCAGGAGGGTTGGGGGTCATTACCATTGCCGGTGGGGAGGTGGTGGGACCACGGAATGCTGTCTCATAGACAGTAAATATGTATGAATTTGTTATACGTAGACTGCCAAGAACTATATAATATCGTATGATGCGAACACCTTGGAAAATAAGCCCTTGGAAAAGCAAAACTACAACTGAACAAATGTTTGTTTATGTTTTGTTTCCATGTTGTTTTCTTGGGTGTGTACATTAATGTATAGATGTATAGATTATTATATGTGCCCTACATGGTCTTGCTATGATTTTTGTTGCCCGGAAGGCTCCCGTACCACAGTTGAGCCTCCGGCGGCCAAGCCGGACTCGAAAGCGACAGCCCTTCCGGTGAAAGAGCCAGAAGTGGCGAGGCAGGGTCAGATGCAAAAGGATGAGGGAAAGGATGATGTGTTTGGGTTCAGAAAATTTCAGGAATTTTGATCCATTTATTCCTATATTGAAGTGTAATGCAATTGAACTAAAGTCAAAATGACAGCAATATGCAACAATAGTAGAAAGCAGCAGGAGCAGCTCTGCCGACAAGCAGAAATGTCACCGCGACAGCCTCCACCACCACTGCTCCCTGATGTGGTACTTGGGAGGTCAACGCCCAGTTCACGGCCTTTATCAGCGTTGGGAAGCCCAACTTCCAGGAAGTAGACATTTTATGACATTTTGAATCCAGGCCCACGTTATCATTCCATGAAGTTTGCTCCGAAAATGAAGTTCACACAGTGAACTTTCCATTTCAATTGAGATCATCAAGCAATGGTGTGACCTGTTGGAATTACCATCAGGATGTTATTTCAAACTTGACTTCTCGTCGGAGCGTTGTGTGTATAAACCAGCTTGTGAAGGAAGATTCATTGATGCAGCTGTTTTGCCAATACGCCTTGCAAATATTGCAAATGATCAAGTTCAGCATGATGCAGCATGCTTTCACCTATTAGATGAAAAATCCTAAAACTATGTTTACGGGCTCTTTGTGGACTTTGTCATCCCTGAAATCACTTAAACTGTCAAGACGGCCAAGGCAGCATGCCTCCGGCTATCCTCGACCCTCGCTCGAACAAGTTTGATGCCCAGAGCAAACAAAAACTCACGGTGTGGTATTCATCCTTTTTGAGGCGACAAGCCACAATTTTTCATAGGATCCATGCATGAAATGAAATATGTACATTATTGTCATTCTACATCCACATTATTATATATTGTAAGTACTAATTATATATGATATGTAGAAGCAATGGTGAAGCCAATCAATCAACAGTTTTCAGATAAGTAGTATCAGTACGAGGGTAGCCTTCATGAGATACATTGCAATGATTGCCTCTATTTGTAGTTCACAGTTTATTCGATTCCTTTTATAGTGCAAGAGTGCTCCCTCCCTCACTTCCACACCCTGTACGATCACTCTCATTTTCCACTCATGTTTGAACTATTTTTTGCACCACGACCACCACCATCATCACCATCATCACCATCATCATCATCATCATCACCGTATCATGGTACAAGTAATCATCATTTATTGTGACCAACATTGCATTTGAAGGACCAAGACATGTTTGCACAGGCACCTCTTCGAGATCCCCCAAAGCAAGCTTGGCCAACTGCTGTGCCTCGGTTTCAGAAATTCCACGGGTGTTTTGATGACGCGGTTGTTGGATGCCATGGATGTTGATACAGGTTGATGATTTTCAGGGAGCTGCAGAAGTCAAATATGTAAGTATATCTATATATAACATGTATTTTTTGACCAACATGTTTCTTGCATGTTTTGTTCACCTCCACGATTGGTGCTCCTTGTGTTTGATTTCGAGCATGCTTGTCAGCAGGGCTCAAACAATTGGATAGCAAGTTGGCGCCTTCATTTCGTTGTCATGGCTGAAGGTCGAGTGTACAACTTCTCAGCAGGTCCCAGTGCCATGCCACTGGAGGTGCTTGAGGAAGTGCAACGCGAGATGGTGAACTACAAAGGTTGTGGCATGAGTGTCATGGAAATGTCCCACCGTTCCAAGGAGTTCATGGCCATTGCAGCAGAGTCTGAAAAGAATCTGAGGGATATCTTTGGAGTACCAAGTGACTACAAGGTGCTCATGATGCAAGGTGGAGCAACTTTGCAGTTCTCCACGATTCCATTGAATATGCTCGGAACCAAAACCAAGGCAGACTACCTTGTGACTGGACAATGGGGCGAGAAGGCACACAAGGAGTGCAACAAGTACGGCACAGGACAGTTGGCTTGCAACACCAAGTCCAGCAAGTTCACCACTATCCCTCAGCCATCAGAGTGGAAATTGGACCCAGAAGCCGCTTATGTACACTACTGTGCCAATGAGACCGTGAATGGGGTTGAGTTCAGCTACACCCCAGATGTGGGCAGCGTGCCATTGGTGGCTGATATGTCTTCCAATTTCTGCTCAAAGCCCATTGAGGTCAGCAAGCATGCTTTCATCTACGCAGGGATTCAGAAGAACTTGGGCCCTGCAGGGATGGCTGTAGGATTCCTGAGACCAGACTTTGCCGATGGCAGCAAGGAATTGAAGATTTGCCCCACTTATTGCAGCTTCAAAACGACCGGAGACAACGGATCCATGTACAACACACCCGCCTGCTTCACCATGTACGTCATGGGCGAGTACTTGAAGTACACCAAGAAGTTGGGTGGTCTTGCCTACTGGGCCGAACAGTCAGACAAGAAGAGTGGTTTGTTGTACGGTGCCATTGATGGTTCCAACGGTTTCTACAATTGCCCTGTGGAGAAGTCGGCCAGATCGCGGATGAAACTCGGCTTGTTAAACATTGGGACGTGTCGGGGGAGTATGATATAGTATACTGTAATGATAGTAGGAAGAAGGAGTTGTAGATCCTCCCAGAGATGATGATGATGACGTGCCTCACATCCCTGTGTTTTTTTTCGATTGGAACAAGAAGTCCTGAAACCAGGAATGTGCCCTTCACCATCAATGGCGGAGATGAAGCCTTGGAAAAGAAGTTCTTGGATGAAGCCAAGAAACACAAGCTATACACCCTTGCTGGCCATCGTTCAGTGGGTGGTTGCCGTGCCTCTCTCTACAATGGCTTGCCAGTTGAGGGTGTAGCAAAGCTCACCGATTTTATGAAGTCCTTCATGGATGAGAACCGCAAGTGAGGATTTGGAGATGTGCCCATGTGTTGCATTCAATGAATTCTAGGCCACTGGGCTCCCGGAATAGTCTTCAGCGGTTCCTGGGTGATCTGGAAGATTACCTGGGCTTCTTTTGCCAGACCAACACGCCAGTTGGCTCTGCGGTTTCGCCCACATTTTGAGTAGACAACATTAGGTCTTAGCGCCACATTGAGGAACCAAAAGACGTGATCAAAGATATTCAATGATCAGATGAAGTGCATGTTGGGTATATTCCAAGTCGGTAAGACAGTAAGACATGCTAGAGCATAAACATGCATTGTGACAGCAGAATTTCAATCGGACTTTGAAACTCCATTTGCAGGTGCCTCTCCATCCAGTGGGACCAACACGCAGCGCACTCAATGGAAGCAATACACAAGTTTCCTTCCCGTCCAGATCACCAGCTATCCGAAATGGATGTTTACTATTTTACTGATGTATATGTTATCATTATTGTTATAACATTATTATAACAAATGCTTTCATAATATATATATATAGATTGTTCAACATGTACATGTGTTCACCAATAATTTCAAAGTTCCAACCTTTTCCTGCACCTTAGCAAGCGACTTGAGATAAGACAATGTTTGATGGTTGCCACAAACAAGAGATCTTGCGATTTTTGTTGCTGCCATTTGCAGCTTGGTCACATGATCGAGAGTAAGATCCAGCAATGTGAGACATGAATCAATCAGCTAGCAGAGTGGAGCTATGCAGCTCATATCTAAAAGGCTATCGATGTTGTGGAGAGTTCACTCACATATCCCAAATTGATTGCACACATCGAAGGGCTGTAGTAGCTGCAGAAGTTTTCTGTAAACTTCAGAGGAAAAATCCGCATAAAAAGTAGTCGTATACAAATCGTAGTAAACAAACTGATTGATTTTAAATTCTAGTTGCGCTCCTATGTTTCGGGCTTTGCATCTTGCAACTTTGCCATGAAGGCCAGCACGAAGTGATGAAGTGATGATTGATGATGTTTGTACTCCAGGATCTCTAGGATATGTTTTAGATATGTTTGGAGTATGTTTGGCATCACAGTGGACGGCAGATAACTCCCAAGATGTGTGCCGGGGGATTTCGGGAATATGTTAGCTTCCATAAAATGTGTCAGTAAAATAAATCAATCATGGCAGAAAGAAAAGAAGAGAGCATATTCTGTAGATTTTTTGTGGAGCTTGGATTGGTTCAAGCAGTATCACTGCATTTTAGTTTAGTATTGTTTATAGAGTTTGTAGATAAGATGATGTTGCGAATTGACTTGGTTGTCCGCATGCTTTACCAATCGTTATCTACAGCAGCGCGGAGTGCAGGCGATTTGGGTGCCTGTGATTATTGTTGCTTCGATTGCTTTGACAGTGCTCTTCTTCTTCAGCTTTGATACGTTGGAGTATCAGGCTGGTTCTCAAGGAAGAATTTGTTGGCCGTTTTGATGTCTTTTGTTCAGAGCACTTCAATCATGGAAGATCCAGACTGCTGGTAAATACTTGCGTCCGTCTATTGCTGGGGAATATAGCCGCAGGAGTCCTCATGAGTGTTGCAATGGTTTTCATTTGCTGCCATTCTGCACAGTAAACCCTGCTTGCTGAGGAATATGGATTGAACTTCAGCAGGTATCTCTTTTGCATTTCGGTTTGTTTCTACCTATGATCCTATTGAACACCTCCAAACCAGCATGCTCGTTGAAGCGCAAGGCTGCTGAAGTTCATGAACTTGTCACGTCTAAGGATCACTGAGACGGTGGAAAGACACCCTTACACCAGTGGCAGATATTACGTGGGGATTGCCAACCATTTCATTCGATTTCCACGAATGGCCACTCAGACTGGATCCACTTGCAAGCGTTGGAAAATGTTGGATCAAGTATCTAGATTCGATGGGGATGGGATATGATGGGATTGCCGTGTGATCACCTGATCAATTCCCGAGGTGAACTCTGTTCTCTTTAGCGATGATGATACTGGCGCCAAGCAGGGTCCTGCTCTGCAAAGTCGAACGCGTGATGGCCTGAACGTTCGCCTGGAGGCTTTTTGTTGAAATATAGTTGAAATTTGAAATGACACAAATATTGGAACAGCTTTGGAACCAGTTCAAATGGCAACATATGGATATGCGATAACTTAGTTTCATGAGGGTCCATCAGGAACCACCCCCTTGCCTTTGTTCCTGATTTTTTTTTGATCTCGTTTGTTTGTCTCTAAAGCTTCCTTGGGAGGTCTCGTTCCAATATCGCTTGAAGTTCGAGAAGGTGTTTCATCTTTACTCCACCTTGGGTAAAGACTATGAGCCGAGCCTCAGCTCCCCATGAACTCAATAATGGATGTTAGAAGGGTTACTTCTAACGTTGCGAACTGTTGGTGTAGCTGATCAACACCAATACGGGACTAGATAATACAGTCCTTCAAGCTCCGTGTTGTCGCTACTTTTTGAAGTTGGTTGCAAATTCCGGAATAGATTTTCCATGCACGCAATGAAGCCGCATTGGCAGAAAGGACATTCCTGCGTATGGCCATTGAGCAACTTGCCACGGCTGCTACGTGCCTTTTCCGCAGTGTTGGGTTGTGCCCAGATCATCCAAGGTCTTAACAAGTGAGCAAACGCTACCCCAAAAGAAATCATTCAAGTCTCTCAGTGTTGGAAGTGCTCCCTCCCTGCAACAATGGCATGGAATGAGACCGGGAACCCCACAGGCTGAAACATCCCTTGCGGGACTGAAACCAGATCTGGGCTGCATCCCCTAGTGTCCCCACAAAAGCTCTTGAGATGAGAATTGAGAATAGATGAGAGTCAAAGCATGTCAAAACAATCCAAGCCAGATTTCTCATTCATTTGATACATGAGATGCACCTATCAGAACTTGACACGTGTCAGCTGAGGGATCATTCGGCACATTTCTTCTTCACGAATCGTACCGCGATCAGTTGCGAGCTGATTCAAAATGGAAGGGTGTAGAGACTGGAGCAAGTCAACACTTCTTGTGTCTTGTGAGTTTTTTTCTTCAATGCAAACCATATTAATTACATTTAATTACACGAAAGGCAAGTCCTTGACAAGGCAGACCTCCACATTTCGCAGTGGTTTTGCCATTTGGTGATCGCCCCTGTTTGAAAATCCATGCGAATCCACATTGACATGTTTTAGGTGCGGTGATGCATCAGAGACTGGACCATCACTTCCAGGTGTGCTTGCTAGAGATTGAGTAAAAAGAGATGACGTTACATCGATCATTTGCGGGGCTAGAGCTTTTGGGTTTATAGGACTTAACTTAGATAGAAACAGGAAAGACGACCCAAACTAATGTCTTTTTTGCTGTGTTGCATGTTCTCATTGACACGTGCTTCGCATTTGTTCATGTTTCTTAGCGTGCTCATGCCGCTAGTTTTTTCTTCTTTCGTTTGTTCGTTCTAGTTCTTGTCAATTCATGACATGTTTTTTTCCACAAGTGACTCAACCATTTGTTCCTGTTCATCATGCCCAGGCATTCCAGGTCCCATTCATAGCAAGCGTGTTCGTTCATGGATGTTCACAAATTATTTTTAACGTCTTTGGTCATGTTGACCGCTGCGGTGCAGCTATGCATGCTATGCTGGTTGACGATTCGCATGGGTTGGGTGATGCAGGAGAGGGCATTCTCTGAGGTGCCATTCTTCCAGTTGAGGACTGTTTCTTAAGGCTGATGGACTGTGAGAGTTTGTCACCAACAAATGTATATATCATGTCAACATGTGTCAGTAGATACAACAAAACAGTACAAAACGTGAGAAAATCAATATAAAGACAATACATGCAAAGTGGAGTTTGACATGGTTTGACCATGTTTGACCCTTTGATGTTATTGTGCACTTCACAGCATTCAGAGGCAACCCTGCTGTTCATACATGGTGGAAATATTGGAAATGCACCCTGCAGTGACAACAAGGACGGTCCATTTGCCGCACGACTTTGAGGAGGCCATTCGAGAAACTCAAGTGAAACAGCAGGACACGCTCTTGACAGGCAATGGATCACATTCAGGAATATTATGGAGGAAATTGGTTCACTTTCATATCAATTCCATTGTTTTCAAAAGACCCATTGATTGATGATGCATTGACTTGGATCTTCATTGATGTTTATTGTTATCGCATGTCATCGCCATCAACATCGTGTCCAAACACGGCGCACCAGGACATCCAAATTGCGAGCCTGGAACAGAAAACCAAGACAGTCACCTTCAAGACAGAGCTTACCGGGAAGAGTGGAATCGGAGTGGGAATGGTGAAGTTCCCCCGTGAGTGTACATCCTAACGCTTATATAACTCCTTGTTTACGGATGATTTTGATGACTTGAAGAAGTCCAATTGCGTGAAGGCAAATTAGTTTGGTCTATTGATCAGGTTGGTTATCCTTTACATAACTCTACATGTGAGCAAATTAGTGGTCGTTTGGCCTATTGATCAAATTTCTGGTCGTTTGACAAAACTGAGGAAAAAAATGGTTTTACCTTGTTTCTCTTTTTGAAACCAGGTTTTCTTGAAAAGACCAAAAAAAAGACAGTCATTCAAGTTAGCAGGTATATATATATATATATATATTGGTTTTTGAGTTGATGGTGAAATGATGTTAAATGTGTTTTCGAAGTATTTCTTGATGTGCCTTAGATTAGAGTTCAGGTTACTGGCAGTTACTGGTAGCTCCCAAACTTCTCAGGAATTGCTCAATTCCGTCAGGACTCGCGTCTTGCAGGCAGAGCAAGATGTGAAGGTCTTGGTGAATCAGGCGGCCAAAGATTCACAGATGTTCGACTGACACTGATGAAGGATAAAACATGACAAAACTATACGAAACTAAGCTTGTTGAAGTTGAGGGTTTGGTTGTTTGAAGGTGTTTCAACACTTTTGAATTTAGAACTTTGACCACGGGGTCAGAACATCGCAAGTTGTTAACGTTAAATCATCCAGGTGGCACAGGCAACTCACCAAACACTGCAGGCTGAAGCTGAAGCAGCCAGTATCAATGCGTCAAACCGAGCCTACTGCAAGCAGTACAAGGTCTATGGGGTGGATGTGTGGGCTGACGGGAAATGAGGAACAGTATGAGCGAACGACCAACGCTATTTCTTGCGAACTCATAAACTCATGGAATCACATTGTGTAAAGAAAACAACTCCCCGCCACAACCATCTACTTGCTGCAGTGATTGAAATTGGTAAGACCATCATGAGAAATCAAGGGAACTTGTGTACAAGCCTGACATTTTCTCGCTTGTCATGGCTTCAGAGAATAGTTGGAAACTGCCAGTGGATCCGAAAGTCATTCACCGCCAGCATGGAGGTCACCCAGGATTTGCAGACCGGTGGCTTGCTTGAGAAGCTTTGATGGGACGCTACATGGTGAAGGCAAAATGAAAATACCATTCCTATCTAGACCTGCATGAATGACTTCAGCATGCCTCTCATCACTCAACTTGACTTAATCACCTCTTTGATATTTTTTGATAGTCACGAATTACTTACTACCTAGGGATAGAGAGCTATCACTAGCTTCCCGGTCATCACTTCAATACCGTTGGGCAACTAGCATCTCTTTTGTGTTCACATGTGTTTTGTTGTGTTTTTTCAGTGTGATACGGTTTGGCAAATCTTGGAATAACATGGGTTAACATGGATCAACATATTGTATATATATATATACATATATGTTGTGTTTACGTGGCGCTATGGTTTCTTGTCCATTTGCTATCATTTGCTCACATCCACTTGGGCGTCATGAGTGACATAAGGTGCCTTGTCACAGTTGGCAGAGACCAGTGGATGGAATGCAGAAGAATTGCTGCATTACATGCGCATCTTGTTTAGGTTAGCAAGTCCGAGGAGATAAGCGATGATGGGTGGTTGGCACTAGATGAACTTGAGAAAAGATATTAAAAGGGATGGATGGATACATGAACAAATGCATGATAGTTAATAGTACATGCGTCAATTGAGTTGGACAGCAGAGACATTCTAGACGTCAAAAGCACGACAGTTTTGTCATGGATCGCATGAAGACTAAGGACGCATTGTTTCTACTCTAGTCATTTGCAATCGATATGTGTGACTTCTACTGTGTACTGTATATATTTTCTCTGAGGTATTCGAGCACTGCGAAACCACCCTTCAGACAGAAGCAGCTTGGCAGGTTGGATGTATGACTAACCGAGAACAAGTATGCACACGTCCCAAAGTCCATTTTTTGGATAGTAAACACTTTTCTGATGTATACAGGATACAGTATACATGATTCTCAAACCAATTTAGGTGCTGGAAAAGAGCAACTTGTTTCTGTTCGTTACCGGTATGTATTATTGCAACATATTGCAACTATACAATTGAGGCGCTGATGAATCGCAGATGGTGTTGATTCTTTTACAGAGCCGAAAAAGCCGTAACAGCTTGGCACACAACAAACTCATAGGACATGTTGTGTGCCATGCTTCAGATGTCCGCTTTTAGAGCTTCAATGATGGTGGTGATGAAATGTGATGATGAGATTGAGATATGATGAGACTATGGTGTTTACAATTTACTCCAGCCAGTCTTGCTGCAAGGATAGTATATTTTTTGATGCTTTGTTGCTGATGCAAGTGGTGCGGCCAGTGTAAGGCATGATACGCTTTTGAGATGCCGCATAAGGGTGGCGTTTGGCAGTCGAGTCCTGCCATCATCCTTCAACAGTGAGAGTATTTGAATGCCAGGTTTGTGAATGTGAGGCCAAATTTTCTTATGCAGTGTGGATTAGATGAAGTGGCTCATCAAAGAATGGGCTTTTCCAGATGGGTCGTTGTACAGCTCTCCAAAGGGAACATCTTAAGTAACTTTACATCAGAGAGAAAGGTCCCTATGCTTTCTCGGGCAACAGCTCTCCATTGGAGTGGGATTCGGGAGATACTCTTTATGGAAGATATCCTGCACCAGTTGGGATAGATAAAGACATGATAAAAGACTGTAAGCAAAGGGATATTTCGGGATATTGTAATATATCGTACTTGTTTACTATAACCACTGGTTCAGCATTTTGTCTATTCACAGTACCATTGATACCAATGATGCCTGCAAGGGTATTTTGCCATATGGGTACACATTTTTATTAGGGCTATGAAACATTGCTGAAAGTACTTCGTTTAATACTCCGTTTAGTACCCTATTAAACAGATGGATTCCTTCCGTTTAATACCCCATCGTTTAATACCTCATTGTCCCTTTAATACAGAAATTGTTGACCGTTTAATATACCTATTAAACAGAGGGTCTCGTTCAATACGTCTTAAACAAAATGGGCCGGAGGCGCTCGTTTAATACCTAAAAGAAATTCATGGCCATATTTTGCCTGTTCGATCGGTAGTTCTTTGGAGTGACTAGGAGGACCAAACACTCAACCGAGGATGCATCCGAAGTCCAAGATGTTGGACTGCATTCGCCCAGGTCTTTTCCATAGCGCCTCAGAACCAAAGTTGTCGGCAGCTCGAGCAAAGGAGCAAGTGATGCTGCGCAGCTATTTTTTTTGGGGTAACGAAGGATTAGAATCACGACACGATGGAACATCCTTGTCGACTAAAGCCGTAAACCCAAAGCGGTAATTGGCAAAATCGAGACTTGATATACCTCAGGACTTGCTTTCGCGCATCACCAAGCCATTGGGGGATCTTGGCGACCTTAAGGACTATTAATGCAGTGCAGATGGGTCAAGCTCCTTGTTGTTGTATGTGCATAAGAGAAATTTGATTTGCTTTGGACAGATAGTTTTATAATTTCATAACATATTAGTTTCATTTGAAGGTTGAGGTTACTTCAGGTACCCAAAAAAAACAAAAAGTGGTGTTTACTTTGCATGTCTTGTTCCCGGTCCGCCAGGATATTTCAGCAGAAGTCGTGGAGCGTGCCTTGAGGCGTCCTGCATCTGCACCAATGAGTTCAGAGGACCCGGTGGAACGTGATGATTTATAGGAAACGTTTGTAGGAAACTGTGATAATCCTGGTGGTCATAGGAATTGAGACGGGGTATATTAGTTGTTTTTGGATGTTTTTGGTGTGTTTTTGGCAAAATGGCTAGTCACTTTAGTAGTGAACTTAGGTATTACACAGAACATGTTTTTCAAGATGAATCAACGATACTGATACTATCTGATACTATGTGTCAAACATTGGGAACGATTTGCCAACCTGCCTGGCCTGTGGTGATCACAGTAAGAGCAGACTTGTTTTTGTCAGGGTGGTTCAGGGATACGATTTCTTGCGGGCCTAGCTTCATGGGTAGCATGTGCGAAGAAGTGCAAGGTATTTGTGCGGGAGAGTTCCACATCATTTATGTCTTCAATGAACATCCCAATCACATTAACCATCACACGTATATGTTCAAGTCAACATTAAATACTGTACA
Organism: Breviolum minutum Mf 1.05b.01; assembly: GCA_000507305.1. Lineage (NCBI taxonomy): Eukaryota > Dinophyceae > Suessiales > Symbiodiniaceae > Breviolum > Breviolum minutum. Next base: position 2,891 of record DF245233.1, on the reverse strand, counting down.
ACAATTTTTGCAATTTTATTTAGATGCTGTATCATCATACATGGATGCATGCGTGTGATATTTTACACATGAGTTTGCATGTCTGTTGTTTTAAAATATTTCCAACATATCCTCAACATACTCGAAATTGATCATTTCACAGGAGCAGCGGCGACGCTGCGAAGCCCTGGCTCAGCCCAAGGCACTGCCAAACCGGTCAGGGGACTTGGTGCCTCCCAGGAGGGTTGTTGGTGGAGGTTTTGGATAGGTTTCTGTATAGGTTACAGGGCACTAAGCCAATCAAAGTTGTGTGCCAACAAATTCTGCTTAGATATTATTCAGAAAGATTTGAAATTGTTATGAACATGTTTCAAGCTTGTTGATAATCTATCAGAGATTGAAGGGGTGAGGCGATCCCAGATTCATGAAATGGCTTCAGAATCATCCTGCAATGACGTGGACCTCAAGTTGAAACATGCTGGCACGCTATTTGCGCTGCAGATTTATGGTAAATTGTATAACTGTGTTGGCATGTGGGAGCCAATCGCTATGTGCACCACAGTCGGCAGTTCAGTGGTACTCAATTTGAAGCAATCCACCAGTAGTACTAGACAGTATCATAGCTACACCTAGCTTTAATGGCCACAAGTACTGCAACATGTAAAGCTAACGAGAGCGTCATACAAGGATTCTACAAGATGATAGGAATGCAATGGCAAAGCACGAGAACTTATCCACTCCAGTTACTTCAAATGGATCAGCAACTGTACGTAGTTGATGCCAAGGTTCCGCCAACGGCTGGATCCTTGGAAAAGTGACAACCGCTGTGGTCTCCCAAGAGATGGCTTTGAAGCCTTTGTGATCATCCTGAAATATATACTTTTTCAATATCACGAAGATATATTTAGGATTTCCGTGGCATAGAAAAGTGTTCCAATCAACTCCCCCTTCATCCTCCCTATTTAACCATCTATGTTTCTTCACCTCTTTGCAACGTTAAACACGCCAAGATGTAAATTCCGTCAATGTTTTCCTGCCAGCATGGCCGCAGCCTCAGATTCCGGAAGTTGGACATCACAGTGGGAAAAAAGATGCCACATTGCCTTTAAGATTTGTTATGTGCCTCAGAAAAACCACGAAGTAAGCCAAACTGTTGAAGTTTCTTTTTCATACAGTGTTTTATGATGTTTTATGCTGAAATCACCCCTCAACGTCAGGCTTCAACAGCTAGAAATTTCTGAGGTTGCTGCACAACGAGCAAGTGTGCAGCGACTTTCTCGGCCCAAAAGTGCCAAACATGTCGGGTTTCCCAGGTCAGTGAATGGTAGGAATCAACTGCACCAATTTCTTAAGGTTTGCCCAGTGTTGCCCTGTGTTGCATGGTGTTGTGCATGATGTCACGGCCTCATCTTTTTTCAGGGCCATGCCTTTGCCGATGAGATGGAAATGCAAGAGAGGCACTGACACCTCGATGGGAATTTGTATCATTGCTAATGCTTATTGTAGGCATGCAATGGCATGCACTGTGTTGCTTTGACTTGAGTAAAAGCAACAAGTTTGACCTATTTTTAGTCACGCCAAAATACCTCAAAACCAGTGGACACCATGACATGTTGCTCAAAGATCAAGGCAAACGGCTCTAAAGCCCTTTGCTCCAACGTTTACACAGCCACACAGTTACTTGCTGTGTTGCAATGGATTGGTTGCTGCAGTTCCTGACTTTTATGCTTCTCATTTTTCACCTGAGAGTGACGCTTGGTAGTTCCCAAGTAACGGAAGTGTTCTCACTGCTGAGAAGACAGAAGGTAGAGGATGCGAGAGTTGAAGAGAAGATGTCCCAGGTAAAGCAAGACAATTACAAATCTATTTGTGGAGGAGTTTCACATCTCGTACTCCTTTCTGCAGTGTTTTTCTTGAGAGACGCTATTTGGACAGCAGGGCTTTTCAATTGCGGAGTCTTTTTTGTACTGCTGCTTGCTTATTTTCACAACGTCCTGGTTGGAAATGACATTATCAGCGTTACTCCAAAGCGCATGAAGCAATCTTGTTATATGGTACATTTGATGACACTGTTATTGTCGGTGTTTGCTTCTTTGGGAGCGACTTATGTGATTTCCCTTTGTTATACGAGCCAGCAAAAGTAAAAGAGTGGACTTTAACCAGCCTTGTTAGGGTTTGTTCTCACATTGTTTGGCTTCCTTTCCGTCAATGATGGTGCAGGCTTGAGCTTTGGACACCTCAGGAGATTCAACTGGGGGAGGTGCATCTTGACATATCTTAACATTTGTATATACTGTATATATAGCTTGTTATCTACCAACAAAACTTGTAATCCAAACCTGACATGTTCACAAGCAATTCTAAAAGCTGAACATAGAAGAATGACTTAAAAACATCATGTATGAAATGTATCAAAATGTAAAATAAAATCATGATGTATGACCTGGTTGGGACGGCCAATGTTTGAACTGATGGAAAAATCACAGCATGTAACCGGTAGTTACACTAATTTTAGGAATCTTATCAAAATGTCAAATCATCAAATCCTGCAACCTCGATCCATCTCATCAAAAGGCTACAGGGACGTCGTGAATTGACACTGTATGCAGTATTCTTTAAATCTCCAAAATAGAGGGCAGCATTTGATTTCAGGTAGAGTGCATGTGTAAACTTCCATTTCCGCATTTGCCACACCATTTTCCATGGGTTTATGTTGGAGAAACCTGTTGCTATGAGATCGTTCACACACCTACGTCAGGAGGGCGCAGGTGGAGCTGGGAACAACTGGGATTGAAGGGCTGGAAGAGTTTGAAGATGAACAGGGCCTGTTTTCATATTATGTTTCTTCACCAGTTGTTGCTGACCCCAAGCAGCATTAGAATCCTTGAAAATAGTTGTTACACGTTGTTACT
>DF245232.1:0-11639 GCA_000507305.1 Breviolum minutum Mf 1.05b.01 | reverse complement strand
ACTACTACTACAACTACAACTACAACTACAACTACAACTACCACAACCGCGGATCATTCCATTGCACATGGCTTTTTCCTTGTGTGCAACGGTGACTTCGGCAGCTAACCGGCCTTCTTGCCATCGTTCAACGGCTTCTTCTACGGCTGCCCGATCTTCGGGTAGCACCTGCGAGAGGGCCGGTCCTTTACACATGGGGACTGTCTCGAAACAAACAACCCCTCTCCCAAAACCGGTTGGTGGTTGAACCAATCCATCTGAAAAATCTGCTCCTCAGATTTTGGGATCATTCTTCCAAGGATTTCCGGGGCAAAAATAAAAAGCATTGTTTAGAAACCCTTTGGATTTTGAACGGCAAACGCCCAAGTTTTGCAATGGAGGACCCAACACTTCGGTACAGTCAGCACCGGCACCTCCACAGTGGATGAGGATTCATCTGGTTTTACCTCTGCTTCAAACGTTGGTGATGTGACATTACAAAAAACGTGAGTCTTTTCACAGAGATCTCAATTGAAAAGAAAACAAAAACCCATTACATTTTTTTGTGATTTTATGGCAATGTGTGGGTAAAATATACCAGTCCCAATGGATCCTATATGGGAAAGACTAGTGACTAATACAGGCAACCTCTGGACCGAGACACATCGATTCCATCGATCGAATCTGCGGATAGATCCAGCAAATCCGGGACAGACCTAGCAAGAACCAAGTTGATAAACAAAAACCGGTGGATGAATTAAGGGCTTAGAATTCTGATACTGTATACTGTATGCCTGTATGCAAGTTGAATGTATTATACTTACCCCTTTACGGACAACAATAGATGTAAAATAATGATTTAAAAAAAAAGGAAACGACACAAATTGGATTGCAAGATCGTCCAGTCATCAATGCAATCAACCTATGCACTTGGAGAATTCATCACATACACCATAGGATACATGTATGGTATATTTACATACACATTTACCTACATCTACCATAGAAATTAACCAAATCTAGGTAAATATACCATTCCCATGGATCCTTAACGCTTGACAAAATCTGCCACATGTTCATCGGTCCAAAATGTTGCCCAAGAAACGCGGATGCCAAAGGTGGACTTTCGGTGGGGCCCCAATCGTTGATGTTCATCAAATCATTCACAACAGGCGTCACCTGCAAATTGTAAGGTTCGAAAAAAGGGGGGTGTGGGTGTGACCCAGGCGACGGGGTTAACTGGAGAACCCTAAGGATTCCTAGCAAAGATTGGGGAACCTTAGGGAATATTGGGGAAGATTAGGAGAATCACCACCCCCCCCTGAGAATCCATGAGAATCCTATATAGCTAAGGGCTCTTTGAAAAGAGCTGCCTGAAGGGAAAGATGGTAAAAAAACGGCGAACGGATTCAGGGTTGGCTATCTTGGCGGGTCATCCCAGGACTTGTAAGTAGTTAATAACCGTGTAAGTGGGTAGGGTTGTTCCCCTTCCAAACGGCCATTCATGGCTTATAACTGGGGCTTGCTCACCACTTACTACCTGGGATGATCCTCTATCTAAGTACATTTGAAAACTGGTCTTTTTTGGGGTGTAAACACCACCTTCATTTTATAGCTGGAAATTTCCAAGAAATGATTCAAAAATGATCTCTTGAAATAGTTTATCTTTGCAAAAGATCATCACCAGGTGATTCCACCCGTGACCTTTTTATCCCCAATTGGAGGTTACCTTTACATCCTTCGAGTTCGGATCACATTTTTCACCATCCCAGAAAGGGGTCACGTTTGCAGAATTGCCGGGCAAAGGATTTTAGAGTATTTGTTGAATAATTCTCACGGCAGCCAAGTGCGCCACGAAAAAAACCCTCTGATACTTTCCATTGAATCCTGGATGACAGGATCCTTGTAATGCTTTATGAAATAATCCCCACAAAACTCGGTAGGATTTCATCCCCTATATATACAGCAAATAACCAGGGGCCCTTTTTTCATTGCTCAAGTTCCAATCGCCTCAGTCATGCCCACTTGCTCAGCATCTATCTCCACTATCTCTTGAAGCGCATCAGCCATGGCTCTGCAGAAATCCTGGCGAGGATTTGCGTAAAAAAAATGGCATGTTCAGCATGTTCAATCCGACCTTGTGGAAGCACTAGAAGTCCTTTTCCACCATTTTCTATAGGTTGGTTTCCGAACCACCATTTTTTATAGTAGGGGTTTGTCATCATCCAAAAGGTTCACCACCATTTTTTAAATGGTGGCGTGCCGACTTCCAGGGTATACCTTGGAAAACAGCCGTTGCTTTCCATCAACTTTACCCCCAACAACCAGCAATCCAGTTGCCTAAAAAAAATGCTACTTTCCAGAAAAAGGTTTTTTCTCCCAAATCCAATTTGAATTTATCACGTTTTGAGGGAACAAAATAACCCCAGGTCCCCCATTTATAAGGCCATTTATAGGGGCCCCATAACTCCACGTAAAACTGGGCTCGAGTCCCGCTGCACAGCCGCTGCGTTGGCCAACTGCTGCCGCCGCCGTCGTCGGGCAGTTTCCGCTTGCTGCTGCCGGTGCTGCTGCTGCACGCGGTCCAAGTCCTGCACGAGTCCTGTGGGTTTTGAACGATGCAATGGGAATGACTGACCCCATAGCGGCCTTATTTCTTGGGGGTGGGTGTGGCATTGGAAAATCCCCTTCGTTTCCCCGTGATCATAGGGATCCCTTCGACCTTCTACATGCTGGAATCATTCTGGAAAATTAAGGGCTCAAAACCCAAAAAATGGAGGTGGATGGAAGATGACGTTTCCAAATTCAGTTGGGTGACTTTTAGGTTCCATGCTGATTTTCAGGGATCATTGTATGACACCAACCCAAACAAGGCACTGATTTGGGGTGCAACCATAGGTTTGCCTCAAAGGTGATCATCAAAAAATTGGGTAATCATTCCTGCTTTTTTTTGGGGGGGATGACAACGGCGTCTGGATGGATGAGTCATCTAATATTAGCAATCAAACAAGGCATTACTTGTTCGGGGAAAATCGCGCAAAAATAAGACTTGCATCAAGTTGGATTCCTCCAAAACGGGTAATTTATATCATCATCCCTGTTCTTGGGGGGATGACAACGGCGGTTTCAAATGGGTTCAAATTGCACGATTCCAAACCAAGATCTGAATCTGCAAGTGATCAAAACTCTTCTAAATCTGTGTCCGGGGCATTCACACATCGCATGCCTCGAGAGAATTCGATATGTCAAAACTTTTGTTGTTGCCCTGACCATATGGTCATATATCCATTGAAAAGGAGTTTCTAAATCCCTCCAAGGAATCCATAAAGGTTAAGTTTTGGTTTGGGATGAACATGTTCAACAGATCTTGATCCATTTCACTCGTAAATTATCATTCTCCCATCCTTGACACTTCAGCTCTCGGCCTGTAAATTCAAAGAGTTGCTGCTCTGCATCCTCTTTATTCCAATTCCTGTCATCCCAGCAGTGACTTGCAACTTACCAATGTAGCTGTAGCTATCTCTATATATATATATGTATATATATATATGTATATATATATATCCTCCCTGAAACGAACAGCTCGCCCCAGAAAATCAATGGTTGGTAGATGATCCTTTCCTTTCGGGGGCAATAGGCCTCTTTTCAGGTGCGTTGGCTATTAGTTTCAGGGAGTGTATCTGGCAGTGAAAAAAAAAGTTGGGTCTATGAAAGAGTCACCACTAACAGGGGGTCCTTGTAATAAAATCGTTACCTACTCAAACAATGCAGCAGCGAAACAAGGGAAATCCCTCAAATTTGCTATACGGATGTTTCCAAAAATAGTGGTATCCCCAAATCATCCATTAAAAAATTGGGTTTTCCATGAAATAAATCATCCATTTCGGGGGAAAACCCACCCCTATTTTTTTGAAACACCTATATGTATTTGCATCAAGTTGGCTCACCACCAAAAGGGGGATGTTTCCATTTAAAGGATCCCCTAACCTAATGGAAAAACTCATATATATATATATCACCACCACCAAGGATCCACCCCCCCGAACCTGGGATCCTCTTTCGCAAGGTCTCGTAGACTCGCCTGAAAAAAAACGAACAAAAGTCAGAATGGTGGAAGTTTACACCCCGGGAAAATTTTAACAGAGATACTCAAAAAATGGGCCATGTTTAAAGCCGGAGCCACCTTTTCCAAACCATGATTTTGGGTATCCATGTTAGTTTTTGGGGGGTGTAGAAGTTTGTATCGTCAATCTAAGGTCTTTTGTTGTAAGAAACAAATCCTTGCAGATGGATCAACCATGATTAACCGGAAGCAAACGCTGCTTTTTCCTGGCGGAACATGTGACCCGCCTTTTGTTGGAGTAGCGCTTCATCTGTAGCCTCAAGCGGATTGCTCCAAAATGAATGCTACTGTACTGTTGATGGAAGAAATCCTGCACAAGTATGGTAAATATCCCATTATCTACAGGGTCTTATACATCCCAGGTGGTGTGGTAAATATCCCATTATCTCCAACAACCGTATTAGGATTTACAGTATTAGGATCATGTCGACACGAAAATAATCTCTTCAAATTGCTTCAAAGTGCATTCGCCCTTGCCTTCCCATCACGCCTGCTGCCAAGAATTGCATCTTTCCACAAACCCTTCTTCCGATGGCTGGAGCGCTTGCAAAAGCATACCAAAGGTGGAACAGAGAGCTTCGCTACCTGAAAAGCTCAGCTGTATTATTACAGCATCAATGCAGTAACATTTGAGGGTCACTTGAAAAAGAATTTGAAGATCAAAGAATGATGTGCCACACTCCCCAGAAGTAATAATTCGCACCTACCAGTTACCAGGAAGCAGCTAGACCCCCAAAAGGAAACACTCATGTTGCAATCCAAGTGTTTCAGGGTGCTATGTTAGTTTCCAGGGAGGGTAAAAATTGTTCACTTCGCAAGCTCTCTTGCCAGGATGCTCTTCACTAACGCCATGTATTCCGGGCAATCTGCGTTGCCTATCGATAACACAACGCTGCCGTTTTTTTCCCTATCCAAACTCAAGTGCTCAGTTTGAAGAAAAAACTGTGGTAATTTCAGCTTAGCAGTCAGTTGATGCGGATGAATTTAGCTTATCACACAGGCACACAATTTGCTTCATCAATTATCCTCTTCAAAACATCCTTAAAAACGGCTTGGTCTAAATGCCGGTGCCAAACAACCCAAGGTATTCCGATGAGACTCTTACCGCCCCGTAAATCTCAACCATCCAAGCCTGGACTTTCTTTGCCTTTCACTAGGCCCAGTTCCTGAGCAACAAAAAGCAACAGAGCTGCAACAACCTTCCTCCCTTATTTCATGTCCTTTCTTCGATATCTTGCTTGTTTGCTTGCTTCCTTCTTTCCTGCCTTCCTAGAAGTTTTTAAATTTGTTTGATCCGTTTATTTGAACTGATTGTATTTTTGTTGATCTGATTTTACTTGAACTAGTAACCACTGGAAATCACTAGTGACCACACTAGTAACCACTAGTAGCCACTAGCAACCACTAGGAACCACTAGCAACCACAAGTAACAACCAGTACCCACCAGAAATCACTAGTAACCACCTGTGACAAATAATAACAACCAGCAACAACCAGAAATCACTCGCAAGCACTTGTAACCACTCGTAAACAGTAACAACCACCCACAGAAAACATCGTGTTATCATACCAGTCTTTTGCAGCTCCAAGGCTACGTTTAGGAACAGATGGAGCTATGAAAAAAACTGATTTGTTCCCGTAATTTTCTCCGAATCGAGGCAATCTCATGACACTTTCCGTTGTGTACAAATGTTTAGTTTTCGATGATGTGCCTAATCTGCACATCATAGCTGTGTAGTCCTTTGAGGCCACTAGAGTCGCAAAAATGTATTACAATTGCAGTATCATAGTGACATCATGCACACTCTTTGAATCTATAACAATTCTGAAAAGGGACATGAGCAGCAAAGGAGTGAATGGAGGAGCATTCAGCATCTCTTTCGCCGCAACAACCAGTAGCCACTAGTAACCACTTGCAACCACTAGAAACAACCAGTACCCACTGATAACCACTATGTAACCATGGCAACCACTGTCAACCACGAGCAACCACGAGCAACCACGAGTAACCACGCGTAGCCTGTAACCACTAGCAACAAGCACCACCACCATTATCACTACCACTATACCTACCACCTCGATAATCATGACTCATGACTATTGGTTCTTGCCAAGCAGAATTTGATCTGAAAATTCGTTACTTCGAGCATCCTGCAATTTCGATTGCACGGACTCCATCCCAGGTAACATCTCCAGCAGTCCACGTGTGAACAAAAGGCAATCAGCTGAGCCATTTCACGGCGACGGGTGGAACTTGGAGGACATTGAACATCACCACGCAAGTCAGCATTTAGAGTATCTCTTGCCAAGTCAAAGTTGACCAAAAAAAAGAAGAACCAATCTTTTCAAGTAAAAGGCACCAAAACCCCTCATGATATCGGATCGATGCAGGCTCTCTCGGCACTTTTTGTCGAACAAATCACTCCCCAGTTCGAACCCCAATGCCATGATCGCACCGCAAGACCCCCATCTAAAATAGGTTGATTTCAAGCTGCTATCACCTTTGTGAAAGCTCCATCTTGCACTCAGTGCATTTGACACCTTTGCCATATTTGTTACCCCAACGCCGCGTACTTGGGTGGAGACACCGTTGCTGAAATGAAGTCACCACAGTGCCCAGGTTGTAGTTCCGAGCCCTGTTGACCTGCTCCGCCAAAGCCTCTAGAGGAGTTGAACATGACACGCTTGTTGAACACATCTGGGATGGAAAAAAGATCATGAGCTTTATCAAGTGAGCCACGAAAAAACCTCTTACTTTCCATTATATATACTGGTTGTTTAATAGGGATCCTTGTAATGGTTTACTATAATCCCCTGGGTAGTATACTCCCATATATATATATATATACCTACCCTAAAGAACGAGGTTGTTTTCATTCCTCAAGTGATTCTTACCCTCCTGGGAACTGTCCCATATCCCCTACCAAAAAAGGCACTTTTGACGCCATAAAAAGAAACACTTCACAAATCATTGGAATCCCCCCCAATGCAATGCCAAGCCCCCGCAAGAAATGAGGCCTTATTAAGGAGTTATTAGCCATCATTGTCCCTTAATAATCCCCCAATAAGGCCGGCTATTTTTTGGGTGAACAAACTCCACTTCCACGCCTTGATTTCAGCTTCTTTCTGTTTAAGCTGGCTCATCTGATGTCTATTTTCAGAGTCTCTCTCTTGGCGGAACTTTGCCATCTCCTGACGGAGCTCCTCCTTCTCTTTTTCTATCTTTTCCAGTTCACCTCAAGATTTGGGGAACGCTTGACGAGATCCAGCTTCGAAAAAAAACACCAACTCATACCGTGAGATTCGGATTGTTCAAACAACACAAAACAAAACAACCAAGCAACAACAAAAAAAGGCGCTTTATCTCGTCTCCAACCCAAAAAATGCCAACCATTTTAGCTCCCATTCTTGTCAACACACAAAAGCCATCAAAAACTACGTAACGGGCTGATACGGCGCCCTTGCGTGTACCACAATTCTTTTTTTTGTAACTCTGAGTTCTGGAACCTGAAACGTGCTATTTGTGGTACTTTTGAAGAGCCCTGATGTTGATGCACATGAATTTCGTGTGGCAGGGCCATGACTCCAAGAGGAAATTGGGTGTTTCGCTATGGCGAAACGATGATTTCAGAACTGAAACTGTAAAAAAAAACATTAGATTTTGTGTTTTTCAAAGCCGATCACTTTGATGATTGTGTGAAATTTCTTTGTCAATGAAATGGAACATGCAATATGTTATTTGTACAGCCCATACAAAAAGTGAATCTGGGGAACACCACCTTCATTTCATATTGTGTGAATATGTTCNAAAACATTAGATTTTGTGTTTTTCAAAGCCGATCACTTTGATGATTGTGTGAAATTTCTTTGTCAATGAAATGGAACATGCAATATGTTATTTGTACAGCCCATACAAAAAGTGAATCTGGGGAACACCACCTTCATTTCATATTGTGTGAATATGTTCATCTATGGACATCGGAAGATTCTTAGTTATATAAAGTTGGGACGACACGTTTTTTCCCACTTTTCAAGACCACAAAGCTCCAGGCAATTCCTTGCGGATGCTGCTTTGGACATGTGTAGAGTATGTACCAAGCAGTCCATTCCGTAACACTTTGAACAGTGGTTACATTAGCTTTGAACATGTGTTGAGTATGTACCGAAGCAGTCCATTCCGTAGCACTTTGAAAACGAGTCACATCACCGCTTTGGACATATGTAGCTTTGGACCAGTGTAAATTATGAACCCCCTTCGGACACTTTTGTCCATATTTCCACACCCCTTTCACGCTTTTATGTCCCAAGGACGATTTTACGTTTACATTTCCGAGGGGCCTCATTTGGAAAATCGACAACCCTTCCACGACTTTATCTTTGGCACCCGGCAAAATCGACAACCCTTACAAGGGCGCCGAATCAGCCGGGTGCCAAAAAGTACCCATCCTGCCTGGTGCAACTCGATCTTGTGCCTCTAAAAAGTCCAACCTCTGTTGCATCTCGAAATCTTTCCGTAAACGATCAGCTTCTGCGCCTTAAGAAGCAATCTCAAAGTTTCAAGCTGAGCTGCATAAAACAAAACCCTTGGCTGCCATTCCATGAAATCCTGATTGATTGGTTCACAGGGCTCCTTCCACCCGGAAGACTAGCATGGCCATGTTGGCAACCTAAAAAAAGTCCCTTGGAAAAGGAGAAACATCAACCCAAACCATCAACGTTTTGCTTCCATGTTCATTTTCGGGGGTGTATCTTGGATTTTATAATCCCCATATAATTGGGTAGTATAATCCCCTATATTAAACAACCAACCAGGGTGAAATGAACACTGCTCAGCTCTCCCTTTGCTATACCCTGAAACTCACATCTTGCCCCTGAAAAATGGGGACAAAGGGAGACAAGCCTCTCCTTTCGGGTTTCGGCCTATTTTCACCAGGTGATTCCAGCCGTGACCTTTTGATCCCCCCCAATTGGAGGACACCAACTCCCTTCTAGTTCGGGTCATGTGAACTCACCATCCCAAAAAGGTCACAAACTCGCAGAATCGCCAGGGAAAGAAGATTTAAGTAGAAAAATGAGTGCCAACTCAAGAATTGGCTTTGCACCCATTTTTTTGCATTTTTGGGGGAGCTGGTGTTGGCCATGGCTCAGGACAACCAACGATTCATGGCAAAAATTGGCAAAGGCACATTCCAAGTGCTGCACTTGCACCCGAAGCTCTTCTGCGTCGCGCTTCAACTTCTCCTTCTCTTGATGTTCTGCGTTCAGGCGTTCCTCCAGTTCACGTCCTTATGGGATGTTGCCACTTTAGCTGTGTGTCCAAATTTCAAGAAACGTAATGCAACTAAAAGAGTACTCCCCCCGAAAGAACTAACGGCTGGAACCTGAAAATCATCCCTTTGAAAAGGAAGATCATTTTCCAACCTCCATTGTGGTTCCAGGTTCCAGCCGTTTGTTTTTACCGGAGGATCGTTGCCTTTTCTCGTGTTTAAACATAGTTTGAGTTTATGACATACCCTAAGTCCCTAAGTATCCTGACCCCTCAAGTCACTAGCAATTTTGAGGACCTATATTATACACTGCTGGCAGTACCAGTTCATTCACCCTTCCATTGGTCCGGGTCCCAACTGATCCTTAAAATACAAATGAAAGCATGTACACTTTGCTACCTGGGTTCTGGACTCTTCCAGTTCTTTCTGGAAGACCTCCTTGCTTATGCCCAATTTTTCGCTGAGCACTGACGCCATTTGGGCCGTGTCTGGGGTACTGTAACGCACCTTGATATCTGGTAACTCTGCAATGGCACGTCGAAGTTCACTCAAATCGTCTTTGGTGGTGGTAACAGACGTGCCTGGCACAGGGCACAGTCTCAGTTAAACTAATCGAAATTCCCATGACACATTTGGACGCTTGGACGGGAACAAAAAAACCCATGACTTGTCGGTGGTTTCAACCTATACCAAAAAAAAATCAAGTCAAATTGGATCATCTCCCCAATAAAACGGGGTGAAAATCGAAAAAGATGTTTGGGAGAAACCACCACCCGTTCGATGAGGCCTTGGCCGGTTGGTGCCATGGCAAAGAATTGTGCAGCAATGCCCACTGGCTGCCCTTGCTCATCTAAGCGATCGGTGCCAAACAAATCCAATTCTTCCGCTGTAGCACGATCACGTTTGGTGCCGACCAGAATGATATTCTGCCATTTGTCTTCCTGAATTCGACAATGACAGTCTCTCCCATTTGTTCAGCTCTAATTTTTACGCAGGTTTCAAGCAAGTTCAACTCACTTCCCCCGAAAGAAATAGGTGCATTACCTCCAAGCATAAAAAGAAAAACACAGCTTCACCAAAAAAAAAATCTGGCTTTCTTTTGACAACAACCAACTCTTGCTGCTTTGAGCCACTTGTTTAAAAGAAACGTTGTCTTCACCTTTTTTGGGCATCCAAGGATCTCCTAAAAAACCATGTTCCACCAATAGTTGCACCACTTGAGCTCCCAACTTCACCCTACCATCAGGCACAGGTGTTGTCACAATGACACCATCGATGGCATCACTTCCATTGATCTCATCTGTCATAAGCCTCGTGGCCAAAAAGAAGGATGCCACTGTAACAAGCAACATATCTATGGAAGATCTATCTCTATTGTATGTGTATGATACTTGGAGTTGAGGTAGAATTCATAGCCAAGCAGTTGTCCAAAAAGTTGAAATTCTACCGCTTGGTTCAATATGGGACTTCCATGGGCTATTCCAAATCCTACATGGATGACCATCAAAAAATTCACAAAAACCGGTGAGAAACCCTAAGCCAAAAAAATATACAGGATTATACAGGCATAGACCCCAAACAGTGAGAGAAAGAAAGAGACAGCATGAGACAGTGTTTTCTTTGGTGTAACAAAACGGCAACTGCACGAAGACCAACAACACACATGAAGAGACACAAAGAGAAATACAAAGCGATACATTCCGAAACACATGAAGAGACACATGAAGAAAGACATGGCGAAGCCCGCAGAGAAGCTACCCCGGCCGTCGCCCACTTCTTTCCCTAACAAGGACTTCTGCAGGTAAACCTGTTTGGGGCATCAGAGATACACAGAGACACGCTGCGCCCCCAAAACGTGACCAGTGCGTCCAGCCGCTTTCCCCCATTGTTTTTTTTCCTTTTCTCAGAGAACACCCCCGAAAGGTAAACCTTTTCGGGGAAAAAAATTAGGAGACAAACAAATAAATTGAAAATAACCAACAACTCGCGTGCCCAGCAACTCTTGCTCAATCAGCGTTAAGACTTTCATGGGTGTTAAAAAATATGTAAACATTCCTTCTGGGAAGTATATATATGTACATAAACATGTGTATATATGTGTATATACATACCTATGTAAAATGGATGAGTACGGGTATAATGCTGGCTTGTCATAAAAATGGATGAGTACCGGCATTATGCTGGCTTGTCATAAAAATGGATGCAGTCCTGTCTCATACCATCTTGTCAAAAAAATTGGATGCAGTCCTGTCTCATACAACCTTGTCAT
>DF245231.1:0-18040 GCA_000507305.1 Breviolum minutum Mf 1.05b.01 | reverse complement strand
TCCTGTGCCATTTGAATCAAAAGATGGCTCATTGCACCCTGCCCCACAAGCAACTGTGCAACTGGATCTCCAACTCCTTGTTGTGGAGGTGGAGGTGGAATTGGAGCTTGGGCTGGTATAGGTCTATGACCTGAATTCTCACAAGGAGTACTTCCAGAAGAAATTCCAAAAACTGGATCATTCAAAGATATCCCATAAGATCCTGCCATCCTCGGTGGATCTCTCAAAGGAAGTCCTGGCGGTGTCAAAATACTTCCAACATCAGACATCCCTCCTGGAGAGCTCTGCAATCCCACAGGTGCTGCACTTGCAGACTGAACTGGGGTCGAAGGCCCAAAAGAAACTGGAGATGATGTTGGATGAGATGGAACCGATGAAGTTCCGTGAGATACTGCACTTCGAAAACCTTCTGAAGTCAGACGTTCACTTGGAGTTCCAATGTGGTAGATCTCAGCCGATGGATATACTTCAGAAGAAGGTATCCCTGCTTCAAAAGCTCTTTGCAATTCTTCATTCACTCTTCGATTCAAAAACTCATCAGCTCCCATATAAAGAGATTCATACCGTTCTACTGGACCCAGTGATGCCATAGCTTTCGCAAAAGGATTGGCAATTGGAAGACTACTTCCTGAACCTGAAAATAAACTAGGTCTTTCTATCCCAACACAGGCACTAACCTGCCCACCAGAAGAGGCTCCTCCAGAACCACTTCCTAACACATTCACTGGAAGACTACTCCCTCCAGATGCTGACTCTCCAGTTACAGCCACACCACCAGAACTGTTCCCACTCACTCCTTGAGTGGAACCTCCATAGAGATTCCCACTATAGAGATTCTCTGCGTCACTCCTCATGCCAGTTCCTGGCAGCTGTCCTCTTGGATTGTCAAACACTGGCCTTCTCGTCGATTGCTGCAGCGCTAATTTATGCAAAAATGTTAAATACACTACAGCGGGTGGTTGGAAAAGGGTCTGGAGAAACACTTTCAAGCAGGTAGCATTTGAACATGTAACATTTGATTAGCCGACACTTGGCTTTTGAATGCATATACATTATACAGCGGGTGCATCTCTCATTTCTGAACTCGGTTGCGACACCAGGTTTCACAGTGCATGCCTGCCCTGACCTGAGAAATATTTTGCATGGCATATTGCAATAGCATGTCGTTTTGCTTTAGTGTCTTGAAGACCCAGTTTATAATGTACTTCCTACACTCCGTTTCGGTATCAGGTTTCAACTCACTTGCTCGCCATGGCCTTAGCAATAAATAGTGCTGTAACAAAGCATGGAAACCAATGATATACAAAGTTCTTCATGCATCACACTGTGGCGGCAGGTCACACCTGATATGCTGGCCGTGGCTGAGTTACGTCAAATTTGCGCAATGCGCGGGAGTGGAAAAAAAAAGTAGGGCCGGTTCACTTCGTGTCACATTTTCCCACCACTATGCTGTGCTCTTTCGGGTACCAACTTCGGGTCTAGTTTTTTTTGCCGGTGCCGTGCGCGCTTGAAGCTCTGACGGTCATCAATCCTTTTGTTTAGATTGTCCATTCCCACGTATGGGAATAAAAGTGAAACAGATACCTAGGCGTCACCAAAAAAACCAAACAAAAACCAGCAAAACCCAACACAACCACAACCAAAAACCCAGAATCCAACAGGACACCTAGTAAGAAGAGTGAAACACTACGCTTTCAGAAAAGTCCCCATGCCTCTCAGTACTGCGCCGCGATGAAGTAGCAAATATCACTCATAGATGTCCCACATAACCCAAGGTCGTAATCCCCTGCATGTGACAATGGTCCAAGTCGTATTGAGCCACACCCGGGGTTGGAAGTTCGTCTCAGTACTGCTCCGCGATGATGTAGCAAATACCACTAAAAGATGTCCCACATACCTCTCAGTACTGACGCTGGGGGCCATCTCTCCGGGACCAGCTCCAGTCTCTGAAGTTTGCTGTATTCCCTCAGTGAAACTCCTCAAGACTTCCTCAAGTCTAAGCTTTGCTAAACTCAGCAAACTCTCTTCTAAACACGGAGCTGCGCAGTCTAAACAGAACCTAAACTGGTTCTCTTCTAAAGCAAACACAGTGGCTGTCTATTCTCACCAAAAACAAAAAAACAAAGAAACACCAGGTCAGCACTCCCTAACTCCATCATCAAGGAGATCTACACCTACTAGACCTAACTTTCACAAAACCGCCAAAGAAAACACAAAACAACAACAACCCACAGAACAACCACACCAAAACCAAGCGCCAGGCCTGGTGAATTTCCCAGGGAACTTTGCATGAGACAAGTGAAACACGCGCCCCTCTCTCAGCCCCTCAAAAGTTCTCCTCCGCCATGTAGTACTCCTCCACGTTGTCCAGAATTAGATGTCAGCCATTGCCGAAACGGAGGTCGAAAAACTCATCCGGAAGATGCTCTTGAAACTGATCAGTACAACTCTGCCTGTTACCCTGAATCCTTTCTCTCAGTTGCTCGTATTCATTTCATTTTAGAGCGACGGAGGGGATGATGGAGAAGCATGGAGTCATGTCATGGACTTCGAATCATGCCGACCATGGCGATGTCAAAGTCTCCAGTTCGGTTCGGCAGTTTTGCGTCTTCTGATTTTAAGGATGGCATTCTTCACCCTTGCGCTGATCGCCTCGGCAGCACTACATTCAAGTTACAGGCCCTATTCCAAGGTCCGTTAGCAAAGCTGTTGGCACAAGACTTGTTTGGCTTTCTTTGGTATAACCTTGACTGAATCAGTCTGAATCGTGTGTATCTGAGCTTCTTAACTTCCAACTCAACTTATCAATGGGCTGTTATGACAGGGGGACTCGAACCGAACCGAACTCAGCCTGTTGGGCACCGCTTTGGTCGTCGTCGTCCTGACAAGCTTATCCTTGGCCAACGACATTCACTGGGCACGTTCGGAATTTTGGCTGGTTAACAGGATTAGACGTATGGCTGCTGTACAACTGTTAAGCAACTCCGAAGAATGTATTGAACTTACCAAACAAATTGACTCAAACAACTGCATGGAAAACTCATGTCACTTGCCTCCAACTTCCAACACAAGAACAGGCGGCACAAAAAGAAGAAGCCTATGCAAGGGCCACTGTTGCGCTTACCCGTGCAGAACATTATGGGCCCTCTGGACATGCGTGGGTTGGTAGGAGCAGCTACTATCATTGGCTGCTTGAAATACGGTGCATGCTTTAGTGGGCAAGATGAACAGGATGACCCTGTGTTCCTCATCCGGCTAAAGGATGAGAACCTGTTGGAGGCACCCGATGATTCGGCCTTTTTACAAAGCTTACGGTTCTTTTGTGTTCGTGTCAACGGCGTCTATCCACCGATGGCCCAGATCGAAGCCTACATTACAGAGGATGACAGTGCCCCAAGGGTGAGAAGGCTGCACCTTATCGTTGTAGACCTACACAGACGCAGGCGGATGGCAGGCAGGGTCTGGAAGGTACTTTCGGACCTGCAAGTCGATAGGTATGCAGAAGAGACCCTCAACACCCTCCCAATTCCGTGGAAGCAGGACCAAGAGGCTTATCAGCTTAGGTATGTCTTTGGCTACGCGATGGATGGCAGCGACCTTCCGTGCTACATTCTGTGGCCCTTACGGTCGGATGAACAATCCTTCTGGTGCATTGATGCCTGGAAAGGAGATTGGGTGAGGCTGGACAGATGTGCTCACATGGCTCCGCTAGGAATCGAACACTTCTTTGATGCCTTTTGCTTTGAAGCGCAGAGGCCCTGGAGAGCAGCAGCATGCCAAGCTTTGCGCATTCCCTCCTGCCGAGTCGCGGAGGATAGACACCTTGAACAGTTGAATGAGACTACCTTCTCGCTTTCTCCAAGGTGCATCCCAGTTGAGAGGAAAACCCCGACAGTTAAGCGCGAAGTGGATCAGGACATGGATGCGAGAGAGGATAACATATCAGATGAAGACAGTGGGTGGTCAGGAGTGTCGGACGACTCCTCTACCGACTCTAAGTGTACTGATGTGGAAGCCTCATCAATTGCCTCGGACCTGGATAGATTTGACACAGCCTATGACGCCTTTCGCGGTTTGGCAGATGGCCTCTATCACATCGACCTCAGACGGTTCTCCAGAGGTACCACAAGTGAGGATGCGGCTGGTGTCCTGTTAGAGGGAGGATGGGAGAAGCTACAAGAGTTGGTGCATCTGCCTAGAACTTGGCCTCTTGCTCACCTGACTATCCCACTGGAAGGCCTTAGCAAGCAAATTGACCGGCTTTTAGAAGGGTATTGCCTTCAAATTCTGGCCACAAACCGGGACCCAGCGATACACAACGGGAAAGTTCTTCAAATGGCTTCGCACCTTACGTGGATCTTCGCTGAGTACCTGGCTGACACAATCGCGTGGCTCATGCGAAGTATACTGGAACATGACACCAAGATCCTATTTGACAAAGATACTCAGCTGCGCTTGACCCCGAAGTTCTGGATCTTGCCGCTATATCGGGAATTGTTGAACAGTGCACGGCGCATCCGTCCGAGCCCCTCCTCGGAAAGAGCACGGGGTTGCACGGGGTTGGTCAAGGTCATTTGCAAGGAGAACAAAGAGCAGAAAGGAAAGAGGAAGTACCATGCTGGCACGCCTCACCCGAAGATTTACCCAATGGTTTTGGGGGGCGCAGCTTGATCACTATGCTTTATGTCTGGTTCCGAGCTTGCTGGGCACCTATGGTGGCTGATAGGCTCTTTAGCTGGACGCCCTCACCGAATGAATCTGCACATACACAAGGTCGGTCCGCCTCAGGGCCTCCCCAACCGCATTCCAAAACACCTCCGTGGCATCAAGGCAGTTATGGTGCTGCTGCTGAAAGTGAAGCAATGGAGGAGAATGACTCCGTACCCCTTTGGCTCAAGCTGTTTCGGTTCAAACCCTCGTGGGCAGGTAGTTGTAGGTAGTTGTACCGGTCACCACGCCTCAGTGGTTCACTGGCTACTTTGCCACCACGCCTCAGTGGTTTTTTGTGACTTACCGCTCCTGGTTGTACCTAACGAACAGTTTAGAGGCCCCTCTGAGTGTGATTCTCTTGTTTCGTGATTTTTTGGTTTGTTTCCTGACTTGAAAGTGGGGACTTTCTTGTCCTTTGGTGTTCTTCACAAAATTTGACGTAGGAATTTCGCTTGGATTGGACCTTTCGTATAAACTTTTTGTATCTACCGTACTTAACTTGAACTGACTCCACGTCTTAGTGGATTCCTTTTCGGGTTTTGCTTGTGTAAGTTGTTATTTGACTTGAAGACAAGTTGAAGTGATCCCTGTGTCTCAGCAGGTTCCTCTTTATTTGCGATTGGATTGTTTGCTCTTGAGTCTTTTTTGACAAGATGAGTATCAATGTCAAGGCACAACAAGCTGTCATTGATGCATTAAGTATGGATTGTAGGAACTACAGGAAGACTGTGCTTTGTAACACCCCAAGTGGAGTGAGATCTGATGCAGGAATTTTTATAAGCTCGCAAGATCGATTGGCTGAACTTTTTACTGGTGAAGGTGGATCGACGATCTCTGTTTTTCCCAACATGAGTTTCGTTAGAAGGCTTTGCAAGCAATCATCGTATGAAAAGTTTTCTGTTGAGTTTGTCTTTGCTGTGAACTCATATTGTGATCCCTGCATGCTTGCGCTTGACATTATGAACAAGTTTCGTACGGAACTTAGTTTTGTGTCCAAAGCCACCTACCTTACCGAATTGCCCCCTGGCACACTCAGGCAGAAGCAAGCTTTCATTGCTTATCTTGTTACTGTGACCAATGAACAGGTTGACTCTTTCGACCTTCTGTGGAGCTGTAGGTCTGGTGAAGCTTTTGAAACGTTGCTGCCTAAAGCGATTGTTGACATGCCTGATATCAAAGAACTCCTCAGAGAAAAGAGAGGGCCTCTTAGTCGCAAGTCAACCAGGAAAAATGGCTGTATTGAAGTTGCCAGTAATGGAAATCATCTTCCTCTTACTTTTTCTTCTGATCCCAAAGACAGACAAAATCTGAGAGAAGCTTTTTCCGATCTGATCTCAAAACTTCGTGAATATTGTGAAGAATTTCCTGCCAGTGTGATTCAGGTCAAATCCGGAATCAACTGGAAAGCTACTAAGAGAATTGAAAGAAGTATTCTGTTCCTCCACTCCTTTGATGATGCGCAAATCCTTGATCTTGCTGTGCATTTGACCCAATGTAGAGTTGATTTTCACTTCTCCACTCCCAGGAGTGTTGTTCTTGATCGCGATGGGATTTCAAGTGCTACTTTGATCAGGCTTTTCCAATATGCCGAAATACCTATTCCTACCTCCACTACTCAAGGAGCTTTTAGTGTGTCTTTCATGAATCCTGGAGAGGATGGGTACAGCAACGCAAAAGCTGACAGAGAGCTGACTAAGATCAATGTCACTTGGGGTAGATTATCTGCCTTAAGCAGTGTTCCTGCACAAATCAAGATGAGTGCATTGCAGAATATTGAAAGATTTCACAGAGAAGATGACGAGTTTGAAACATGGATTTGGGATACTTTAAAAGGAACATGTCCTCAGAAAGCGCTGTGCTTTGATGAAGAAAACAACACTGATTGGTACATGCAATTCCACATCCCGACCAAATATGAAGAGAAGCTTCCAATTAAGCTGACTCTTGATGAAGAGGTTATCCTTGTTGAACATGCGAGGCCCTATGCGTATCTTCAAACTGGTTCTAGTCGGCCTCCAGCTGAAGAAACGATGCATGAGCATTGGAAGAATGCAGTAAGATTGGCCCCCTCAGAACGAAAAGACAGATCGAATTTTGTTGCGCATGTTGAAAACAATCTTGCCTCGCTTCAGCGAATTTCACTTCTTCATGAATTTCCTGTAAACCATCAAGGAGTTAGATATATTGGTACGTGTGAGATGTCACAATTTCCTATTCTCTTCATTAACGGTGAAGTTACTGTGGATACGTGTATGTGCACCCTCATTAATAATAGTGGTAGTCTTCCGGACTTGCAAGAAGAACTTCGCGAATCATACGACTCCTATGTTCAGGATCCGCCTATCCCCAATGATTTCAGGTGTCAGACTCCGGTTGCATATGTACTTTGTGTCTGCAGCTCTGATTCAACACCGGTCAACATTGGTAAAATAGTGAAGGGTAGCAAGGGACTTTTTGTTAGCAGTACGGAGCTCCTAAAGTGTCATGCCTATACCAAGTGCACGGTCGTGATTCTTCTGCCAAAAGGAATCAAGCTTGAGTTGGTGTGTACTCCCAGTAGACACATTGAGATTCTTGCCAAGATCCCAGTTGCCTCCTTGACTAGGCAGAGCCAATTGAGCCTCACACAGCCTACTGCGCTTGGAGTCAATGACACCAATGTTGTTGAGCTTAGCTTAGCTCTCCAAAATAGCCTCTCCATAGATGCCGATACACAGTTATCCAAGCCAAATGCTGGTATTGAGAAGCAGTCAAATGTTTCTTGTGAAGCCAGTGCTGATGAACATGAAGAAGGAAAGAACATTAAAGCAAAAGTTCCTCCCGCTGCCTCAGGTGGTCCGGAACCTAGTGTCAGCTCTTCATTTGAGTGCCATGAACATCGTCGTGAGAAAACTATTTCCCCCACTGCGACATGGCCCCCAAATCAACCTTCCAAGACTGATAGAGCCTGTAGCCAAACTGAGGAACCCGCTTGCCTCACTCGAATGGTTAAGCCTATTGAGAATGATAAGGGGGGGGTCTCCTGAACAATCAATTTTAGGATTGAAAGGCCCTCCTACACTTGTTCGAGACAAGGATGATCTTGGAAGAAATGATGATGACACAAAACGAACTTTAGAAGTCATCACCGAAATTCATGAAGACGACAACATTGCCACTGGCAACTATCGGCAGGATGTTGAATTGTCTTCACCTGCATCATTGGTCGCTGAAGGGAAGAGAATAATTACAAGTATCACACAAACCCTTGAGCCAAATGCTAAAGCTTCGATACTTGAAAATTCATCCCCACCCAAGCTGAATGCCAGGCCAAGTGCTAATGTTTTTGATGACAAGCAAGGGGATGCAAAGTGTACCCAACACGTTGCTACTTATGTTGCTAATCCTGCTGCACCGTTTGAATCTGTAACTGCCAAACCTGGTTTTCACAATCTAGGAGGAGTACCCTTGATTACTCCTTTGGAGCATGATGACAAGGAGATGCCCAAAACGCGAAGATCCAAAAGTGTAGGTCAATTTCCAAGTACTCCCAGCAAACATAAAGGTACTAACGGAAACAGTAAGTCCTTACCACCCAGCAGGCATAGGGCGTCCCCTCCCAAAGACATGGTTAGGAAGCCTTCAAAAGGAGGAAGGGATAGTAGTATTCTGAGTGACTTTTTCTTACCCAAGGAAAGCAAAACACAGACATCCAAATTCCCTTTGCGTAGAGCGGGACTCCCAAATCCGGTTATTGCAGGGAAGGAGCCCAAGGATGTTTCTACTGGAAGTAAGAATCATACTACTGATGTGCCTATGATTGACATTGACAGCATCATTCATGATGAAGAGAAAAGAATCAATGAAATAATTCTTGCCAGAGATATCCAAAACCAGGCAGAAGCTGTACAGCTGGTTAGGGATGCTGGTGAGAAGTGGCTATCGCAAATGCCAAACCAGAAAAGGAATGACATTGAAAAATTCGCCGTTCAGTTCTTGTTGGCCATGGACTCTACGCTGTGTTTTTTCACTGTTTCTCTTAGAATGATGGCACTTGCACCATGGAAAGATTCTATGGTCTCGATTGATGTTAGACAAGCTGCGGTGGTTGCTATCTCCAGAGGATGGTTTGTTAAGGGTGATCCTTTCAACGCCTACCCCTTTACCAGAGCGGAATTAGCCCTTGCTGCAGGGTCTTACCTTGGCAAGATCTCCCCAAATATAGCGGATGATGCTACAGTTGCACTGAGAGCGATTGTTGAACTGTTACCCATTGCCTGTGATGAATTCTTCGCTCAGGTTTCACTTGCTTGCCCCTTTTGTCAAGCAAAGGCTGTAGGGGCTGCGCCGATATTTTCAACAGCTATCACCTGGAAAAGTGAGGAATGGGTTGACCTTAAAACGACGCTTGAAAACGCGATCCCCTTCGTCAGCTCTTGTCCCGGTAATTGGCACGCGCTCACATGTGACAGAGAAGAATTCGTACCTACTGTTACTGAATTATATCTTGAATTCCGGCCATATCCGATCCTCCAGGACTCCTTTCCACCGCTGAGAGATGTTGCTTCATTGCTTGCTGACACGTCAGTCCTTGATTTGGGTCTCGAAATTATCGGTTTGGTATGCTCCAATGTTGGGGCAGGAGACGGTCGACATTATTGGCTAGTTGAATGCTCACAAGGCAAGCCGCAAATGGCTTATGACTCCTTGAAAGGAGTGCAAAAAATCACTCGAGAACTTTATCGATCGCTAGCGGTTACTGGTCTACTCTTGGCTACAGGAACTAGCAAGAAGCCAGCACTCAGAACTGCTGACTTGGATATTGCCGCTGGACGTGTCCCTCGAGTCGAAAGACAAGCCAAGCCAATTCAGGTTGCAGGTAGAAGTGCGTCAAATAGACAGAGGAATTTTCTGTTGCCAAGATCAAAGAGTGTGGGATCCCCTGGCAGAAATCTCAAATCTTTCTTTCATGACCAGACAGAGTTGCTAAGTGACCATCCAACTGGAAGTGCAAGTCGGCAGAAATTGGCGTCCACGAGACGCCCGAAATCTAAAGCTGCTGCTACTAAGAGTGATCAAAAAACCAGATGGAACCGTCTAAAAACGGCAAGTGCCACTGAAGTAGTGCATCAGTCTGAGCGAAGTGGTTGTAAAAAGAAAGATGGTGCTGCTGCATTTTGCAAAGAAGCTGATGCAAAAATTAACCTACTTGGAATTGACAAGAACTGCCATCCGGAAGATTCAAAAGCACAACCCAACCCTACTGTTATTGAAATTGAAAATGAATTACCATGTGATGAACTTGAATCTTCTGTACCCCATAAGGGCAGGAATGGCAGACAGCATAGTACTATTGAGCCAGAAGAGAAAGTGCAGAACAACGTGCCTCTAAGTGATCCTATATGCTGCTTTACGTCTGATGATGAGGAAATGACACATGCTCCAACCAGAAAAGCCAAACGACCCTTTGGGGATGTTAATCTTGACTGGAAGGCAGGTGAACACGGGTCGCTTGAAGACCAAAAACGAAGAAGTGTCGGCCCACCTCGGCTTCAAAAATTGCCTCCTGAGATGCCTATGCAAGAAAAAGAAAAAGGACCAAGCTCGGATGCAGCCCGCCTCAGGGCTTCCGCTGATGCTGATCCTGTCAATGACTTTGGTATCGAAGAAGGAGCTTGTCAGGACACCAAAGGAAACAAATCAAAGCAGCTGCCTGCTGATCAACAGATTGGAGGCAATCAAAACGAAACCTGTAAGCAAGCTCAAACAAATGGTGCTTACGGAGTCATATCACTATTTGATGGAGTCTCCTCTGTAGTTCCGACGCTTACCAAAAAATTTGGTTATGCTCCTGCTGTAGCAATCCTTGCGGAAAATGACATTGATGTCCGAGCGGTTGTATGTGCGGAATTTGGTTACAGGGCGGATGAGCAATGGAGTTTCACTCCTCAAGGGACTGCTGCCCTCTATGTCATGGATGTTCAATCATTGATTACCAATAACTGCCAAGGTCTTAGAAGTACCATTGAGGCTTATCCTGGACTGAAGTGGATTATTGTAGGGGGATCACCTTGTCAAGATCTCACCTTTGCTGGCCCTCACAAAGGACTTCTTGGTTTAGCGGGACCTTGCAGTCGATTATTCTTTGTCTTCTTGTGCATCATTTTCACGGTGCAGCAACTGTGTGGTCCTTCATCAGTGCGATTTGTTGCTGAAAACGCGGCGTCTATGCTTGAAATGCACTACAGAGCCTTCTGCAGACTACTGAATATTGACTTGACACCATCTGATAAGTACCTGTGGAACCCTTCTGACTTTGGATATCAAATTACGAGGAGAAGAAACTTTTTCCGTAATTTTGATGATGTTGAAAGCATTCCTTCTCCTACCCTGGTCTTCGGAACCCAGTTTGGCCCGTTATTGAAACTGAATGGGGAAGTGATCCCTCTTGCCCCACTACTTCGTACCAGGGACATGCTTCCCAATGGAGTGATACGGGCATCTTGGACACTCTATCAGCCACACGCACTGGTTTGGAACTATGAATTTTGGAACCAAGAACATTCCGCAATGTCAATGGGAAGCCATTGTTCCCCCTCCTTTCCTTGAACAATGGAAGGCCTTCCTGGAGTTATTGAGCAGTCATAACTTTCAAGGGAGTGACGTGGATGCCAAGGTATTGCCACTTGTTCCGATGTTCCACACTGGAGTGTACAATCTACCCTTTCGCATCCTTAACGAGGAGGAGGTGATTCAATTGAGTGGCTTAAAAAACTTCTGGAACAATGTCAGTCTATCGGATGTTGAACTTGTCCCAGAAACATTGCTCCGAAACGTGTGTGGTAACTGTTTCCATCCCGATTTGATCAGCAGCGCATTGGGAAGTAACGATGTTCTCAAGTCTTGGGTTAGAGGTGAAGTTGAAGGATCAGTCAAACAGGTCATGAATCAGACTGAGGCATATACAGTCTTCGCTGAGCTTTGCGATCAAATTGAGAAGGAAGCCAAAAAACGACGATACAGCAAAGTACAGCTGGATAAAACTCTCCCTTCTTATGAAGCATTGAACGACGCAAGTGCAATTGCTCCTGTGCCGAATACCAAACACACTAGTAATAGTGGGTTTGGTAAGACTGGACAGCCTGCCTCAGGGCTCCACCAGAAATCAGTTTGTCATGGAGCTGTTTCAGAAAAGAAAGCTCTTCCTCAGATATCGCAGATACACCCTTCCACTGCTTTGTTTCCTAAAAAAGTCAAGGTGACCAAAGATGTGCGGTTTGCTCAGCATTGTGTTGCAGCAGCGTCTCAACTGCTCACGCCACAACAATCGAGTGCTTTGAAGAATGCTGGAATGCAAAGTGTCTTCGCTGCATTTCGTGCCCCGGTGCATGTCAACTTCCAGTTTAAAGACTATATAACTAAGCTGATTGGTGCTGATCCAAGCAAGCTGCAGAAAATGTCCAGTAACCCTGAATCTCAATGCCCTGATCTTCCTGTTGTAGAAGAGTTACACAATTCTTTCATACGATGGGAACAGCAGCCAGGAGTTTGCAGCATTATGGCTGTCTGCTTAGCTGCAACTGCATGCAAAGCTGGTACATCATGGCCACTTGGACATGTGCTCTTACTTCCCAATGGTGCTGAAGTACATGCATGCTATCTTGGAGCAGAGAAACCGAAGTTGCTCTTTCTTCTGGATTGTAAGCAACATGACTATCCCTTGGTCACCATCGTTGCGGCCACTGTAGATAACCTTGGACTTCCACTTGGTACCCTTCCTCAGTGGTGTCTCTCCTATTGGAAGATACGTGGCTGTAGCCAAGATCCTGACTTTGTTATTGAGCAGCGAGACTGCCAATGGATCATTAACATTGGTCCTTGGCACACCCAATCTCGAGGGTGTCCAACTTGTCAATTATGTAGAATTGGCCAGTTAGCAGAATGCCCATGGCACAGGGAGTCTAGCCCTGCCGCGAATTCTTCTCCTCTCAGGATTGTCCATCTGATTTGTGAGAAAGATGACAACACTTCTGTTGTCCGTCTTCGAGGCTTTTTAGATAATTTTCCCGAAGGAGGGAATTTTTGGATCTTTCATGTGTGTACACAGCAGCAAATTTTGCAGTTGGGAATGCGATGTGTACCTTCCCAATCCTTTGCTCAACTTTTTGTATCTACCCTCTCGGAGGGCACACCTGCTTGGGAGCAAAGTGATGCCCTATCTGCCCCGTTTCAACAAACCTCTCTTCCACCCGAGTATTTCAGGCACTTCTTTGTTAAGACCGGAGGTCAAGCTTCTGCCTTTGATGTATGGCTCCCAAGGGGCCATTGTAAGGCATGAATAGGTTACACAGCTGTTCCACAGTAACCATCGGTCTTATCAGAAAGTTGCTTGTCCATGTTGTCCGTGATGCCTTTTATGTAAGATTTGGATTCAGATGTCCCAAACACTTGCACCGTATACGTGACCTTAGCCTGCTACCGCACCTGCTTCGCACCAATCGATGTTGGATGGATCTTCATTTTTGCGAGGTTGCCTCTCTATTTGAAAAGGAAGTAAACGACTTTGAGATGTGTTTGCATCAGCCCAGCTTGGTTAACAAATGGAATGGACCGGACAGAATTGAACACCCCATTGGTTCCTCCATCATCGACTTTCGGGTGAATAACAATGGCTCTCTCCCCACGAGGATGCGATCTTTGTTCTCTTGGAATGTGAATAGTTGGAGAACCTTTGCCTCCAATCAATACAAGCTACGCAGATGCAAAAGACTTCTGAGGAAAGGTCCAGTTTGCCTTCAAGAAACAAAGTGGACAGGCACGGAAGTGGAGTACCTCTACCAACAAATTCCAGGTATTCGGGTTTGTCATTCTGCAGCGGTCTGCTGCGGCGACCGTATCAGAACAGGAGGGGTTGCTGTATTACTGCCGCCAGGATGGGAAATACTTGAAGAGTTGGAACTGGTCCCAGGTAGAGCTGTGGCGGTGAAGGTACAGGATCGTACCTGTCAATTCCTACTCATTTCGGTATATATACACCCTGAACGCCGCAGACAAGATGCCGAAGCCCTATTACGAGCGTGGAGAAGATTAGACCGTACTAATCAGTTTGTTTTCTTGGCGGGAGATTTTAATGGGATCGATATGCACCTTCCCGATCTTTGGCAACAAATGCTCCTCCAATTTGAATGCGCAGACGTTAACCCAACGCTGAGCACCTATAGACATCCCGGTGGGGGGTCTGCTTTGGATAGGTGCCTTGTGCCTGAGTCTCTTGTTAATACTGCTAAGCCCTATCCTACAGTCAGGACACTCACGTCACATGCTGCTCAAGGACATGAAATCTTAAACCTCACGCTTCAGGTTCGGCCAAATGTCCTTAACCATCCTACTCATCCCAAGCACGACACCATTCCTTCAGGCGTTTTTATGCCAGGTAAAGATGGAACTCCAGTGCACACCACCGAAGCACTGCAGCAGTTGATTCGACTGCTGCATAGGGAACATGGCAGATTGGGTGGTACAATTGCCGTTTGCAGCAATTGCAGTTGTCCCATTGCTGGTCCTCCTAATGCTGATATTATGTTTGCAGGGTGTCTTAGCCCTTCCGAATGTCCAAAATGTGGATTAAGGAACTGCGGAGTCAACTACTTTCCGGCTTGTCGCACTTCATATCTCACCATTGCTAGTTGCTTCTGGAGCTGGTGGAAAACGCAGCCCGTCCCCGACAAAACCCGCATATTAAGCCATATTGCCGTGCCCGGAAGTATTTACGCTCTGATGCTCAATGGGTCAAAGTTCCGAATGAGGTTTCGACTGACCTGGTTAAGGAGTCCAGATCTGCTGTCATTGCTGACTTGGAGTTATACCAACAAATCAATGGATGCTATGCCTTGCCACGGATACGAGTTCAGGAAATGTTGGAAGTCATTGACCGCTGCATTGAAGGAATTCCGTATGTCCCATTAGATGAAGCTAACGCACAAGCCAGAGGACTTGGCAACATGGTTGCATTTTGGGAGAGGATGCGGAACATCTGCCCTAAAGTCAACTCTTACTATGGCCCGATATATGGGAAAGAAGGGAAGCAGTGTGTCACCTCACTCGATCTTGACGAAGCTATGCTGGCTACAAGAGACTTCTGGTTTTTGTCGCCCAGTAACTATGACAACAATTGGACACCTGTCCTCGAGGTTTATGAGCAGCAATCATCATGGCCGACACTTAATCCACCGGAGCCAAAAGATTTCTTAGCCACGTTGTTGCACACCAAAGACTCAGCTCCAGGACCGGATGGAATTCCTTATTCGGCATGGCGACTATTGCCTTGTGTGACAGTTGATGCCTTAATCAGTTATTTCTATGACATCATTGGTGGTACTGCTCTCCCGCCAATGCAAGTTGGGGTATGGATCCCGAAAGCTAAAGCTGGTCCGATGGCAGATCATTTTCGTGTTTTGGGAATGCCGAACACCATTGACCGACTGGTAGATGGCAGTATTGCTGCGCATGTCATGCGCCATACTGCTCATCTTATGCATCCATCCCAAGCCGTTATGTCGTATTTCAAAGAACCACAAAAAGCTGTTTCGTGCATCCAAAGAATCCTTGATGGCGACAGAGCTGCCTGTGTCCTTCTTGCTGATCTTTCTAAGGCGTTTGAAAGGGTCAATCCACACTGGATATTAGCCCTGCTCAGGATTAAGAAGGCGCCTGCTTGGCTCATTGCATACACTAAATTTGTGCTATTTCATCGTCGGGTAACCCATAAGGTCCAGGGCAGATTGCTGCCCAGCCGGACCCTCAGGCAAGGAGTTGACATGGGTCGCTCCTTTTCGGTGTACTTGTTCTGTCTTGCCATGGACCCTCTTTTTACCTACCTGAATCAGATTCCCGGGGTATTGGCTGTTCAAGGATATGTCGATGACACTACCATTGCTGGTGATGGGCAGGACCTCACCTGGATTGAGAATGTTGAATCTTGCTATCAAGCACTCCAAACAGCTGGTTTTGTGATTGATCCTCATGCCTGCTATTTTGCTGGAGTCGTTATCAACAATCGTGATGTTCCCCGCAAGTGCCTCAGCGCCTCAGTTGATGTTGCTTGGCCGGGACTTTTCCAGACTAAGCCTTTTCCCACTGCTATGGCTGCCCTATTGGCAAACAGGAAAAGAGGATATAACACAGTATTAGTCAGGAAGGGACCACCGACAGATGTTCCGCCAAATGCGCACGAACCACGGCAATATCAGTGCATTGTGGCTGTTTACACCTTTCAACAAATCTTCGAGATGAGTGAGGGTCGCCACATGCACAAAGTTGGTTCCTTTGCTACCCTTGATTGCGCTTGTAAAAGCAAGTCTCATATCCTCTGTAACGTGGCACTGGGAAATTTGGCCCAACGACGTGTCGAAGCTACACGTTTCGGCATTCAGGCCATCAGGTCTCAAGCACCGTCACTTGGGCTTGCCTTAGAAGGAAGAGTCCAGCTACTTGATGATGGCAACTTTGGTCACGTTACACCTCGCACACATCTCGAAGAGTTTAATCCTGCCCCTGCCCGGAAAATGTTTGACAGGCTTAAGTCTTTCAGCAGACCCACCCTTTCTATTGTGGCTCGTTGTACTGGATATAACACCTTCATCCTGAGTGTCATGCCTTTTTCACTGTCCTATTTTGGACTCACAAGTAAGGACTTGAATTGGCTTAGGCAAGCAGCTTCTAAATATATCCTCAAACGCAAGTGGATTGAAGCTGAGATACTCCCGTATATCCTGCGTTATGTTGGCATTGCCACATTACTCGACCCTGCGTTGTCGGCAGCGGTCGCCTCATTGGGCCTCTATTTGCGGGAAGGCAATCCACTGGAAGACCTTCACCAAGTTGGCAGTAATGGTAGATGCTCCAATAGTAGGCAACGTGCCGTGGTTCAGGATCTGATAAATATGTGGCACCCATATGTTCTCTTTGAAGAAATTTTCAGAGCACTTACGACGAAGGCTGGAACGCCTGCCCAAATAATTGCCAACCTTAAAAAGGTGGTAATTTCTGGCATGGTCCGAGAAGCCAAAAGCAGGCTTGCCATCAAGATTGATAGGGAGGGTTGGAAAGGAGGTATCGACCCCATATGGGTTGATCTAGTCGCTGGGGCACCCAAAAGACAATGTGGAGGGATTGCCAGATACACACTCTTAAGGTGGGCTGTCAACCAAGACGATGACGTTTGGCTGAGTATGAGGGGCACTAGACATCAACAGAAATGTGTATATTGCGGTCTCCTTAACTCTGCCTTCCCCCTTGGTCACCAGTCTCCCCCGCTGTGTGAGAACTGCATCCGGGGTAAAGGATTGACAGTATGGTCCATTGCACCATGGAGCCGTCCTTTGTTTCAAGCATACACTGGTGAAAAAGCAGCTGAACAGATCAAGGAGTGGCAACAGTCCTGGCAGATCAAGCCGACTTCTGAGGTTACTTGCAGAGCTTGTGGTTGTGGTGATAATACCATTGGTCATTGGACGCGGTGGTGTCCGGTACCCTTATTGGTAGCGCTCTCTATCTTGCGCCCGGCTCCCTTGCCTGACAACATTGGTCAGTTAGCCAGAAGCGGAGTAAAACATGCGGTCACTTGTACCCTTGTCCTAGCCTCTTTCCGGAGGCTGCTTCGACAGGAGGGAGCATTCTTGCATCAGAAATGTTCCGATTCCAAAGACGTACTTTGGTGGGTCACGACACTCCACGAAATGGTTGCTACTGATTCACATATAGAGCTAGGCGTTGAATTTCCTACAGTACAAGAACATGGGCGATGGGGTGCCGTAGCCTCTCCGCCCAACATGTATCGCTTGAAAAAGTGCTCCCATTAGATTACAGCACTATCCTTCTTCCCCCAATTGTTGGTGTCTGTGCAACACCGGTTAGTCGAAACGAACAAGTCGCGATACTGCAACTGCAGTCCCCCATATTGTCAGCATTACGGGAGCTTGAGCGTACAGGCACTACCATGGAAAGCAATGTCCACTTGCGGCTAGTGCGGTGCACATGTGGTGATTACCATATGAGTGTCACAGCGTGCCGGGAACTTGTAAGAGGTGACGTCCTGGTTCTGGTCACGAGTGGAGATCCACAAATCATTGTCCAATTTCACGGATCCGCTCATCGAATAAGTCAGGTAGGTGGAGCTGGAGCTGCCTTATTGCAATTTGATGGCAATGGCCTTGCCCTTCTAGATTGGGATGCACGCGTCTTACCCTTTTTTTTTTGGACAATGCTGCGCTCGTTGTGACAACAGTGGCAGTCATGGAGATAGGCTAAACTAGTCATCGATTGATAACGCGGTCGCACAGATTGGGCACAG
>DF245230.1:0-19508 GCA_000507305.1 Breviolum minutum Mf 1.05b.01 | reverse complement strand
GAAACATCGAAAAAAATCGGCTCCTCCTTGGCCGATATGAATGCAGATGGCCTCCCTCATGGCTTCGAAGTAGCGAGAAAGTGTTGGAAAGTGTCTTTCAGCACACCGTGCGATGTGGTACACCTCAGGCACAAATCCTTGAGCCCCAACGGCAAGCGAAAGCATCATAAGTGAAGCAATCCATTGTCCAAAGCTACCAAGGATTAAGCGCCATGGCTTCAAGGTAATGGTTTGGAAAATGTATCTTCTTTCAGACATGCCTCTCTTTTGGGGTATCTATGTCAGATTTCAAGGGGGAGTAATTTCGGAGGTTATGTTTGTTTTACAGAGAATCATGCACAACAAAATATCCGGAACACCTGCAACGTTGGTGGATGTTTGCGTTCACGGCCAAAAAAAAGAAACAATATCATGGAATCAACTTCACCCTTGGCCCAATCTCCCAACCCTGAACCACAACTTTCTCCACTCACCAGAAAACACTTCCTTCCCAAACAAAACTGAAGGTCTGCCCTTCCCATTGTTCATGGCACAAACTTCCGACACCCCGACACCCAACGTCTCGGGATGATTCATGGTGACATTTTTGTTACTCTCATTGTTTTGCCACGTACCGGAGGGCGAAAGATTTTTTTCGCCGTGTCGGCCTTTTGGCTCGACTCCATCAAACGTAAAAAATGACTTGCTTTGGTGCTTTCAATATTGTCTTGGTGCCAAAACAAAAATCTCTGTAGCAAAATTCAGAAACGTAGAATATTGAATGTAGTCTTTGGATTTTGTTTGAAAAAGAACCAGATTGAAAAAAATATCCAACAAAGTATTCGATGGCCCCTTGCAATTTACCAACTGGATTCGTTAAAAACTTTCACATGGAAACCCCTCAAGCATCTGGAAGGAATTGCAGCATCTGTCACTGGAAGGCTAGATCAAAAAGAAAGTACTTCCAAAAGTATAAGACATCAAAAATGATTTTTAAAAAAGTCCTGGGGAAAAAAAACAAGTTATGTTTGCCAGAGTTCTAAAAAAAAAACACGCCTTGAAACCTAACTGATACAACCTGAGAAAAACTTTCTTCCAGAATTGATAGATTCATCTGAGTTTTGTAATGCCTTGCCTTTTTAGAATGGAGTCTGAAGCCTATCAACATGCAGCAGGTGAAACCGGGCGGAACATTGGGAGGGGGTAGGTATATTTTTTCCGGTGCTTTGCACCGGTGGTGAGACGAAAAACCTACGACCTTTTTTTTGTTTGACCAATTTCACTTTAGCAAAAGACAACCAACGTTGATCTTCAATTTTTAATTTTTCAGATTATATTTTCCAACCACGATTTTGTGTAGGAAGCAACACCCAAACACATTTCTACCAGAAAAAGGGCGCTTTAAGTAGCCATTTTTTGCGGAATCCAATTTCTACCGAAAAAATGTTTTAGCCCCCCCACCAAAAACACATACAATTTACACACCTTCAGCTCAATCATCGTTGTCTAGAGCCGGCTCTCGATCCGCTCCTCTTGGGAACAGAACTGGATCTTTTTTGCTGGACAACTGTTTCCCAAGGTCTTTTTTTGAAGGGGAAAAAACGCCCAGCTTTTTTGGCCGGAAAAAAAAAAACACAAGTTTTTGTTGGGGGTAAAAAAAAATGAAAAGCTTCTGCTTGGGCACCATTTATCATGAGGTCATCATTTTCAGGTTTTCAGGCCACCCTTTGCTTTAGATACACATCTGGTTTTGCAGGAGTTTGTTGCCTCCCAAATCTCAAGCCAGAAGTTACCAACGTTCACTAAAAAAAATCATGTCTTTAAGAGATTCTTCCCCTGGCACTTCGGCATGGGAAAATCTTCTGAAACTTCTTGCTACAAAAGTTGGTGCTTACCTCGAGACATATAGTTTCTTTTACTACCAAAGTTTCCAATCCAGAACACATCCAATCCAAGCATTCAATGGATTAAATGGAAGAAAAATCCCAAGGTTTCATCCAAGCAACAAATCCAAACCAATCCAAACCAATCCCAACCAATACCCCCCAAAAAAATAGTTAACCAAGCACTTCAACCCACAAAAAACTTCCAGTTCTGGGCTCCTGTCGCTTCCCAAAGAACTTTGACTTTCACTTCGTGCTGTTCGACTGCTGCTGCGAGATCCAGGACGACCAGACTTCCTCGATGGAGGCACCGAAGCATTGCTGAGTTAGGAAAAAAGTTTGTTGGGACGAAAAGGCTCCATCTAACAGAGCTGGAAAATCCACCGTTTTTCCATATTAGGAAAAAAGATGGGAATTGATTCCTCTAAATCAAGGAAATCTAACATCGGATTTTCCCAAGTATATAACCCCCCAACAACAAAAAACTGACTTTTTGCTTCCGGAACTTCAATTTTTGACGGGAAAAAATGGTTCCACTACGGCCAAATGTTCGTTTCATTTTTCTTGGTTTGCCCGGACCAACAAAAAAAAACATCGCCGTTTCAAAGAAAAACGTCGAAATTTACTGCGTTTTCGCGCCCAGCATCTTCTTCACCTTGCCACTGGCAGAAGATGCCGCGGAACCGGGGCGATCCTCACCAGCTTGGTGTAGAGGAAACTGAGCCTCGCGAAACCGAAGGCGTGGCGTTGCCCCGAGGCGAGGACCCAGAACTTCGAAGGGGGCACCGGTAGGGAACACGGAGTTTCGTTCAAACGGCCACACTTTGTGGGGGTGGTGGACATTTTTGAGAAGCCGTCTTTTTGAACGTATTTCTACCCTCGGAATGTCAAAAACAGTGACATTGAAGCGTTTTTTTCATATATATATATATATATATACATACAAACAACAATGGAACATCTTCAACCGAAAAAACGAAGCATAAATGAAGATGTGTCACCCTATTTGAAAATGACATTGAAGCATGTTTTTGGTGAGAAATTTACACTCCCTA
This sequence comes from Breviolum minutum Mf 1.05b.01, assembly GCA_000507305.1. Taxonomy (NCBI): domain Eukaryota; class Dinophyceae; order Suessiales; family Symbiodiniaceae; genus Breviolum; species Breviolum minutum. The sequence goes on along the minus strand of DF245230.1, from coordinate 16,591 downwards.
AAACTGACAGTTCTTGCCCTTAAAAAAGAAAAAGGTGGTTGGGAGGCCTACTTTCCTTTGGGAAGGCCTACACACTATACAACAACGGGAAGAATATCTTTCTCAAGGCGCTCATGAGTTTTATAATCACCATACATCTATAGTGGTTCTCAAATTCACCTATCTATTTTGAGATTATTCTTTGCTACTTATGTATTTATCCATATACGTATTGAAAACCATCATCTCATTCAGAAATCTTGATGTGCCCACTCTATTTCTTGGAGTAGCTAGTTTTGGTTCAATCTTGCACAAGAGACCCAAAGACACCCAAACAACGGCCCATCCCAATTCTCCCATTTCAAACAACCAACCAACCAACCAACAACAACAAGAACAACTGCAGCACCACCAGGTTGCCTCATAGCTAGACAAGTTGACCAACTCTTCGGATTCGGGGCCCCATTCCATGGCCAAAATGCTGTCGTAGATGATGGATTTGCGCAATTCAAACAAAATGGGAACCCAGGTTTTGATATGATCCTGGTAAGCCACATCTCCTTAGCAGCTTTCGATTTTTGGAAAAAAGTTGTGATTTTGTTTGTTTGTTTGTTTGTTTGTTTGTTTGTTTGTTTGCTTGCTTGTTTGTTTGTTTGTTTGTTTGTTTGATGATTTTTTTGTTTGGATGATGGGTTTTGGGGGGAATGGATCTTTTGGATCAACAAAATTGTGCATCGGAATATAGCATGTGGACATGTCGTAAGTAGAACTCAACTGGTTTGGATTTTTTCTGGGATTGGTGGCCATTAGCAGAAATTGATTTCACACATTCCAAGAAAATTCCAACAGACCCCGGGTCAACATACCCCAAGGTACCCCAAAAATACAAATATGGAAGGATTTCCTTCAGAAACAGGTGGTTAATGGTCCGGGGTATGTTCCAAGAGTATGTTGGATTTTTCTTAGACACATCTTCAAACATCAACTTCCCCGTGGCTAAAAAGAAGGGAAGAAGATGGCCGTTGTGCATTTAACGAAACTCAAAACGCACAAAACTACTTTGTGTTTCAAGCTGATACTATTCATGAGTAAGAAATAAGAAATCCGGCTCACCAATTGAGGTTTATAAAAACGTTCTGAAGATTGTCATATTATGCTCTCAGTATCAAGCGGTGCGGCATTGTGTCCATAATAGTACTAAAGCCCTTCTGCAAGTCAGAAATCGTGGTTGGCTGCAAATCATGTAAAAATCACTCATTTACACTACAGCATTAGGTCGAAGGATTCTAAGTCAGCTAGAATCAACACAAAAAGTGTCCACAAAGACCCCCCAACTTGTTCACAAGGAAACCTACCACCCACCACCTGCCAGCACCTGCCATCTGGAAAACCTATACTGCTGGTCCGCTAAATTTCACGATTGAAAATCTTCAATGGGTCCACAAAAACGTGAAAGAATGATCATTCAACAACGACACCAAATCTATAAACCTACATCCAAAACTTAAATACCCCATCCAATTTCAGAAAAAAACACCTTCCAAATTGTTTCTTGCATTATCTGTTTCTTACCACCCTTGTTCCCCCAACAACAACAACAACAACAACAACAACAACAACAACAACAACAACAACAACAACAACAACAACAACAACAACAACAACAACAACAACAACAACAACAACAACAACAACAACAACAACAACAACAACAACAACAACAACAACAACAACAACAACNACAACAACAACAACAACAACAACAACAACAACAACAACAACAACCACAACAACAACAACAACAACAACAACAACAACAACAACAAAAAATCTCCACAAAAAAATATCAACATAAAACTATATAGAGATATACCTGGAACCCAAATTTTGGCACCTTGTTTTGCTTGGCCTTGTTTTGAAGGGTTGACCGGTTGACCTCCAACCTCACCCTAACCAGTCGGTATCAAGGTGCCACTGGCATCGATCTCAGCTTCCGCCACGAAGCCACGCAATTCTGCTTCGGACAACTGACATTTCTCCGCTTCCTGCTTCATGGCTTCCAAGAAACGACGCACCTGGCGGCGGAGGTTTTTGGGGTTTCGAATCCCCTTGGGTTGAAGGGGGTGCCGGGTTTCGTTTCGAAACGAAGGGGTTGGATGTGAATCACGAAGGTTTCCACCAAAAACCCGTGGAGTTTTTTGGAAGTTTTGGGCCAGAAATCAGGAGGATGAGGATGACAAGTAAGTTGATGATATTTGTAATCCTTTTCGATGAAAACTTGACTCTTGACAAAAAGAGTCGTATTTGTTGCTAATGCAAAGATATATTACAGTAAGTATTGTTCACCCGAGGGAAGAACACAAGAGTCTATTCGTGAATTGTCTCGCTTAGGACCTATCTTCATTGGCACTGTTTTTTCACCCATCAACTACCCACGGTTATTACCCGGACAGTCCTCACAAATTCAAGCATTTTGCCCCACTGAACATGTCGCAATTTAGGATCAAATTGTTAGGCATCAAGAACAAAAAAAAACTCCCAAATAATGTTGATGGAAGCAATCGTGCACCACCTGGGGATCTATAAAACCCCTGTAAGTAACGGGATTCCAAACTACCTGTCCCCTCAACTGGTGAACACTCGCCCGATTTCTGGGAACGCCATCAAGGACGTATCTCCCAGATCTTCGGGTGTTTTTTTTTGGGGGGAGGGAAAAGGAGGATGTCTCCATGTACAGTCTCCCATCCTTGATCCGCAAGTTCACCTCCAGGGTTGGAGGATTCCGATGTTTGTCATCTGCTTGCCCTCCCACATGGAGTAAGGATTTCTCCACCGCATCACGATCTGGGGCGTTTTGTTGCTGATCTTCCTGTGGGCAGATTTTGGGGGGCAAAAATGCCCATGCCAAGCGTTTGGTGGAAAAGAGACCTAGTGGGATTGGTGATTAAGCCAAAGGAAGTGGAAAAAAGGATTGGGAAGAGGAGTCAATTGGAGATCATGTTCCAACGTGTGGAAGGAAAACGGAGTTATTGCAATTTTTTGATATAAAAAATTCTAGTCACATCAAAAGAAGAGAAAAGCTAGTATCTTCAATTCAACAAAAATATATACATCTTTCATGGAGATCCATATGGGGGTTTCCGAAAATAGTGGTACCCCAAAATCGATGGTTTATAATGGAAAACCTTATTAAAAATGGATGATTTGGGGGTACCCCTATTTTTGGAAACATCCATAATTACTCGGGCAAATTGTAAAAATTCCCCAACCTGGATTTTGCTGAAATCATCAATCCATTTTGTCGGAGTATACTCTTTTGCCCTGCCATTTTGGGGTGAGGTCGTCGTGTTGACATCTCTATAATTTGGCTTGAATTCTTGGAATTGAACCTTTGGAATCTACCAACAAAAAAAAAGCTGTAAACACATTCTTTGGGTATTTTTTGGTTCGGAAAAAAACTCATGTTCCCCGAAAAAGTGAAACCGTCGCGGCTTGGCTTGTTTGGATGGTTTTTTTTTTGAAAAAAAATGAATGGTCAAGGTTGGGGTCCCAAAATCTCAAAGTTCCAACTTTCTTGGAAAAAAACACGAGAGCAAAAATGGAACAAAAATTGAAAAATGAATGAAAAAACACAGTGTCCCAAGTGTCACCCCAAAAAATTCAGAATAAGTCCCCCCAAAAAAAAAAAAAACATGACTCAAAAGGAAGGGTTTGTCTTCCAACCAGCAACCACCATGTTTTCGGGGTAGTTTTGGCTGTTAGTTTTCGGGGGTGTGGGGCTTGTGTATGTGTTTGACCCCTGAAGTGAGCGAAACGAGATGGCACCAAACCCTCGGATACAACATCCATTGAATCCTGCTTGGTGAATAGGGATCCTTATTTCATGGTTTATCAAATAATCCCAACACAACTGGGTAGGAAACTTCATCCCCTAAAAAAAGCCTAAACATTCCCACGGGGCCCGTTTCTTCAATTGCTCAAAACTTCGCTCAAAACTCCTGATCTTCTTCGTCCATTCCGCGCTTCTTATTGGCAAGGCTGCTTGATAAGCCCTGACGAAATGGTCGATTTTTCGGGGGACAAAGGGTGGAAGGGGTGGATCATATGAACCCCAAGGAGCGATTTTCAGGACCAAATTTGCAGGTGAGAATGGATCAGGATTTTGTCCACCAACCCCAGCTTGTGGCTGAGGATTATTGACTTGGCATGATTTGGCGATTACCTCAGACTTGTCCCCAAAAGAATGATGGAAATACTAAGTTATGCTTAAATCTTAGATCCTCAAATGGTACAAAATTGATGATGAAACAATGAAAAATAAAAAAAAAACTCGTTCAACCATCTGTGGTGCGGAAGGAGTCACCAGTTACCCCCAAAAAAATTCATCATACCTCTCTTAACCCCATCTTTTCAATCCAAAAAAAATGGGAGTTTCCCATAGCCCTCTCTTGTGTTTTCACCCGCTCCCCGGAAAGAAAAATCCCTTGTGAAAGGCGATGACGAAATGCCATCTCCAAATGACCGGCCAACAAAACAGTCAGCAGATGAGGAAAAATACAACATCCAAAAAATTTGCTCATGGCAAACCCCAAACAAAAAAATGGAAGGGTGAATTCGGAGCGAATCGGTGAATCTATCTTTTACCAAGTTATTTGGAACTCTGCTTCCCTCAAAAACTAATGACGAAAAGTGAAAAACAAAACGTGTCCCGAGTCTTGCATGGTCATCTTTGCAATGGCAATGTTATTTTTGGCAGACTACACTCACATCTTCAAAGTCGAATCTTCACTTGTTGAGTTGGCAGTTTAAACTGATACAACTCAGTATCCCTCATATCCACTAGTCCATCTACACGGGAATCGATGTTTCGATTCCAAAAACGGTGAGGTCGTTTTTCTCGGGGGTTTTTGGTGTAACCATTTGAGTTGTTGTAAAGGTACATCTCCCACACTCCCATTCAGGGAACTAACATATCCCACCCTTGGAAAAGGAAAATCGTCTTCACAAGTGCCTTGGGAGGGGATATGTTCGTTCCCAGGAGGGTAAGAAATTGAAGAGTACTTACAATTGAACCAAGTTCCCAAGTGCTAAACTCACGAAAACTAACAAATCGCTCCTGAAAATGGAGTTTGTGACAAAGGAGATTCTGAACTTGTCAAACCATCATTTGTCGTGCAAACACCTTAGTCTTGGGTGAGTCCTGCAAATCCACAATTTTTCCACCGCCACCTTCCATCCTTCCATACTTCCCAAGAGAGAGACCTGTAACTCTTCGAGCTCTTGCTTTGCTAAAGCATCGGCTTTCTCCTTTGCAATGGTGGCCGCCTTCTCCGCAAAGGCTTGAGTATCAAACATCCACGGAATCACCGTGCAACCTCGGGCTTGGGGCGGGCGGAAGCCGCCGGTTGGGTGGGAGGTGTAAGGTCCCAGGATGCAATCTCTTGTCATCCTGGTGCTGACTGTTGGGAGGTGAACCCAAGGAATACTCATCATTTAAGCAATTGTTGTACCCAGGGAAAATGTCACCTTTTTTGCAACAAGGAAAACAACTCATTACCCCGCGTTTCCAAAAAAAACTAGATATATCTATATATTTACATATATATATATATATACATATAAGTAAAATCACAACTTCCACAAGAAAAAATAAATCACATTCATCAGTTCCGTTTTCTTCACATCAATCAGCCTCCCAAATTACAAATCAGAAGGTGGATTCGAGTTAAACTCCTGAAATTCTCAAAGAAATCATTGATTGCCACAATTTGCCCATTGCCTTTTGATGACCCTTTTGGAAGTGATCCAAAAAAAAAGTCATGGAAAACTTCTTCCCAAATTCTTTTTGGCACCTTTTCAAGGTGATTCCATTGATCCATTCATTAGCAAATTTTGAAGGAAAAAACACCAAGGGGATTTGTTGAACTTCGGTCAAGATGGAAATTTTGCGGCGCCACGGATTGAACAAAGAAATTTCATGGGAATCCTGGGGCAATTCACACAGAATCAAAAATGAATAGAGGTCATTTTGGAGGGATCGCCCTTCTATCAAACCACCCATTGCTATTGAAATCTTCAATCCAAGTTCGCGTGCGTTTGTTGTCGGTGTAGTGTTTAACTGCCCCAATTCACATGTCTCACGTAAAAAACCACACACCCAAAAAAGTTTGAGCTCCGGCCAGGGCACAAACTCGCAAGAAGTATCCAAATTCCACATCGCCATGCTCATCCGGATGAACGATGCTCAAGATCACGTGAATTTGCATTCGTGAAAGGCAAAGCTGATCCGCTGACAACAAGACATTTCGCAGGTGCCACACTGGCATAATGTTATCAGATGGAAGACCCATCCTCCTGGAAGGTCCAGCAACTTCGAGGCAGAAAGGACCCAATAAAAATGATGTGATGCGAAGGTAGCAACTTCACGTCTCTGAATCTAACATCTTAAAAAAACTATATACCCTAAGGATCTTGGACCCTCCAATGGAAGGGTTTGAACCTCTATAGCAGGGGTAGGGTCCTCAAAATAGCCAGTTTTGAGGGTCCAATTTGATTTAGGGTACATCTCAACAAGAAAAAGATGGGTTTTGTTCAACCAATTCCTGCAAAAAAGGAGTTTCAACCTCCCTTTTGAGTCTTTGTTGGGACTAATACTGATATCGTTGATGCTTCAAAAATCCAGCAAAAAGGAGTTGAAATCATAGGAACAACATGACCAAATCAACTGATGAGCCGCCGGACTTCCGAAACATCAACCGAATTGGATGGTTTTTTTAAGGCAATGTTTTTTTTTTGCGTAAAAAATCAAACAAAAATCCTTCAGACGCGAACAAAATCTCAAGGCGTCTCAAGGATTGCAAAAATCGACCATCCTGGTGGGATATGTTAGTTCTCTGGAGGGTACCAGTCTTTTGTTTGTTTAGTCGGCGCTTTTGTTAACGGTTCCCCAGGTGATTCAGTTGTGACGGTTCCCCAAGGTGACGAACACGTCTGCCCGATCCACCATTTTTGGGTGGGCATTTTTTGGGGCGAATTTGTCGAGCTTTTTGCATAATATGAAGATCAACAACAAATTGGACATGCCCTAAGGATCATTGGACCCTCAAAACTGGCTATTTTGAGGACCCTACCCCTGCTATAGAGGTTCAAACCCTTCCATTGGAGGGTCCAAGATCCTTAGGGTGTCTCAAAATTATAGATGTCCCAAGTTCTTTCCTAAGATCATAACTAATTACATCATCATAGTCTACATCGCAACAGACTGCCGAAAATGGAAATTGGAATCATGAAAAACAGTCTTGAACACTTAAACTCACAAACATGGAGCTACTACCAGTCACCCAAACCGCGAAGCCTCCCATGCCCCCTCCTCGCCAGTAGAATCAAATGAATGCGTAAGGCTCCCACATCCGTCTCCACCAAGGCGTTATGTAATGCATCGATGCGCAGCTGCTGCAGTAGCATGGGGAATTCCTTGGGGATTCATATCGGAAAACCCCAAATCTTAGTGGTTTGGTGGTGGTGCTGGTGGTGCTGGTGGTGCTGGTATAGGAGTTGAGGAAATGTCCGGCAAATGTAGGCAAGAAAAAATGCAGTCACATCCAATTTTGCCTCACGCCCATGCAAATTGGTGCAGAAAAAAATAACAAACACTGAAAATTACTCACCTTTTTTGTCGGAGCCCAAACAGAGGTGTAGAAAATTATAAGAAGGTTATAGTATGAATCCTGACAAATGGGGGATATCAACATTTTTCAAAGGGGGGCAGTTCTCAAGAACCACCATCTATTTGGTTTCATCCCCCTCACCTTCATCTTCCGTCCGTTAATAACGGCTTCAAACCGAAGTGGCTTCATAGACTAAGACATTGCCCTGCTCGTCTTCGCGGCACATCTGCATTAACATCTGTACCTGTGGTGAATAAACCCAGCATCATTCCCAACTACCCACCATAATGAACGTTGGAAAAAAACCGAAGCTCTTCATCGTATAAATGAGGGGAATATTGGTTTATATAAGGTACTCTTCATGAATTCTCTGGTCAATTTACATTCATGAACCCCCACAAAAAGAGGCGGTGGCCGAAATTTGCGGAAAGCTGGAAAACCACTCCATCGAATCATCTGAGAAAAAAAAAACGGCAGGATACTTTCCATCAAATCCTGGTTGGTTGTTTCATCGGGATCCTTATTTCATGGTTTATGGTTTATTAAATAATTCCCACAGAACTGGGTAGCAAATATAAATATATATATATATATATAATCCCACATAAATAGGGAACACCCCACCTCTCCTCCAACATTCCTCCCAGAGCTAAAAAATTATACCAGCATAGACCCCAAATAGCATTGAAAGGTATCAGCGATTTTCTGCAAGTTGTTTCAAGCCGATTCACAAGGTACATGTTCTTCCATAGATCTATTCTGCGCAAGAAGCAAACCAAAATACAGATACAAAATATAACCAAACAGAGATAAAAACTTATATAAAAATATATAATACTGCGAACCCCGACCCGGACACGCATCAGATGACACCCTCTGTGACAGCCCCCTCTTAGATCTGCAAACCCTGACCCCCACACGCATCAGATCACAGCTTCAAATGACACCTTGTGTGACGACAGCCCGGTCTTGGATCTTCGAACCCTGACCCCTACACACACCAGACGACACCTCCACCGACACCCTGTGTGACAGCCCGGTCTTGCATCTGCGAACCCTGACCCCTACACACACCAGACGACACCTCCAACGACACTGTGTGTGACAGCCCCCCCCTGCAACGAACCCACAAAATCTCACTCCCCAACTTGAAGTAAGAACCCCTACAGCTAAAGCTATTTGGGGAAAAACAGCAGACCCCACCAAATCCTTGAAAAAAATCATGCCCAAAAACCCTCCTCCACCAAAAACCAGCACCACCTAGTACCTTACAGTATTTCCTCCTCCTTTGTAGAATTTTTGCAAAAGGCACCCCCAACCCAACCACCCTGGCTTGCACCTCCTGCAAGGACAAGCGTTCCATTCTGGAGGTCAAACAGGTACGAAACTCGTGTCGTGTCAATGTACCTTGACTCGTTTGGTCAACCTGCCCGAAGGCCTCCCGCATGGTCCTGGGCAGATGATCATCAAGGGAGAATGTCTGGTGGTGATGTTTTTTGAGGGAGATCTGAGACGTACTCTAAGTAGTCAAAGAAAAGCAAATTCCACAAACATTTTGCGTAAATCGACTTTACGTTGAACATCACCCAAAACACAACACCCAAGAAATGTGATTGTCCGCTCTGCAAGATCATCCATCACTCATCCATCACTCATCATCCATCACTCATCATCCCCCCCCATCCTCACCAACACCAAACCCCAAACCACAACCACCCGAAGAGTCCTGGCGACTTCTTCGATTTCTTCCCCAAAGCACAACTCGATGGCTTCCATGGTCACCGGACTTTCCGTCGTCGCACCACCCTTCCTTGCTTCGAAGTTCGCTCGACGCTTCCGGAGACCTCGTGGGTTTCCAACCAGAAAAATGATGGGGCGACCACCACGTGTAAAGCTTGAAAAAGTTTTCCCACGGCTTGTTTGCACCCCAAAAAAGGAGATGAAATTGGGATCAAAATGGATGAAATGGATGAAATGGATGAAATGGATGAAATGGATGAAATGGATGAAATGGATGAAATGGCAAGGTCATCCGGAATAAAAACAGGAAAAGTCTGAAGAGTTTCGGGGGGATGGTTCGGGCAGTTGAGATTGAAAGTGATGAAGTGTGGTGATGCACTGTTTCAAGAAATGGGCATAGATTCTGAAGGCATCCAAAAGAATGACAATAACAACAATATGAATAGCTCAAGTCTCTTCAGTCGGGTGAATATCATTATGAGTTCATCATAACTGGAATCCATGCGAGTTGCCCCACCAAAAACCGTTCTAGTCAGCACCCAGGATTTCATTCATTTCTGTGGAAAAACCTGGGATCCCACAGAATTGGCATCCAGTTTGGCATCCAGGGGCAACTTGTTGGCATTCCCAAACTTTCCCATTGAAGTGATGAAATCCCTTCCGTCAAATGGAATCATTCTCCTCCTGCAATGAACGATGAAAAATATCACCTTATTTTTCGGCACCTTTTGAGTCCTTTGATATTTTTCCTTCCAAACCTCCCGTGGTTTTGTTGGGACATGTTTTTTTTTTCGGAGTTGGAACCATTTCAATCTATCTTTTTCTTGATGATTCAGGAATGAGGGAGTTTCATCGTGTTAAGATCTAGATGAGATGAGACGTCAAAAATCGAAAGCAAGTGCGGAAACTTCACGCAGCACACGTAATTCGTATGTCTAGTATAGTCTATACTCTATACACTACAAGATTACAGTAGATGTAGTGAAGAGATGTAACATGGTAAGATGGATATGTATACATGTCATGAAATTAATAGGAAAACATACTAATGAATCATTAAATATGAAATAAAAGTATGATAGGAACAATATTGGATCTTGAAATATCATTCATATCACAACTACAACAGGGGTCATTACATTACCAATCCAAACAGTGCATTGTCACAAGAGAGAATCGCTCAAAGTGGCCACAAATTTAAATCAAGTCTCATCCATCCAAAAATGGCCCCCAAATGCCCACCCCCCCAATGCCAGAAACTTTCTGGCCTTATTATGGGGATTATTAAGAGACAATGATGGTTGTTTTTGTCGCCCCTTCATGAATTTCCGCCTTTCTCAGATTTGCTTGATTAAGGTGGTTGGAAAAAAATGGACAAAAAAATTCTTACCATTACTACCCTGTGATTTTTTTGGAAGATTCTGGGGCTCAACCTTGCTCCACCCACCAAGTGGGGAAATAGATCACCCCGGCTGCTGCGTAGCTTTGCTCCCCGGAGGAATCACAGCCTAGATTATCAAAGATCCCTGTACAACAAGCACCGGCACCTTCAATGATTTCTGGAGCTGCTTGGACAAAGGGCTTGTATTCAATCCTGCTGGATATTTTTTTCAGTTGCAGGGTTGGTTTCCGAAGTCAAGTGGGTAAAGGTTTTTAAAAAAACACATGTCAAAACCAATGGATGGCTTGATTGATTGATTGATTGATTGATTGAGTGATTGATTGATTGATTGATTGAGTGAGTGATTGGTGAATGGGTGACTTTTTATTCAGTCCCACAGCTTTTGGTAAAACATGAAAAGTTTTTGAAGGCAAAAAAACCGAAAGCCACATAACACCAACGTCGTCAAGTCTGGACGCATCGAATGTTCGAATCCAGATACAGTTACTTGTCTTGGAGGATTTGGTGCGAGTTTTTCACAAAAAACTTTCGCGAAAAACAAAGGATGAGTTTTCCTTCAACTACAAACAAATGGGTGTTTCCAAAAATAGTGGTACCCCAAAATGGATGGTTTATAATGGAAGACCTTATTAAAATGGATGATTTGGGGGGAAAACCCACCATTTTCGGAAACCCCCAAATTCAAACAAAAGTTCAGAAAAACTCGGCGGCCTCAAATTTCGAAACCAAAATTTTCTTCGGTTTTCAAAAATATCTGCAAGTGCACTTCCGAAAGCATTCCAAAAAATCGAAAAAATGTCATCCAATCAGCTGCTTATTCCCAGAGCACTTCCCACCTACCGGTCTCGTACTCTGTGGCTGTAGAGAGTAAGAGCTTGATATCCCAGTCCTCACGTCAGGGTAAGAAATTCAGAGCTGGGTTGACATCCAAGAAATCTCCAACAGGACCCAGTGAACGGACCCCTTGGTAAGGTCCCATTCAATTTTTGATGGAAAAAATCATTCTTGCATTTTTTGGTCTCAAAGAAACCAAAATTTACTGTTACTGTGACATGCTTCGGTAAAAAAAGTGGAGCAAGGCTAGCTAGAAAATCCCAGTAGCAATGGCAGCATGGGACCATAAACCTCCCACGTACCACTCGTTGGATAACATCCATGAAAAATCCCTCAACAAAATGAAAGACTTCATAACCCTAAGTCATGAAAAGATGCATGTAGTTTCAATACCGCCCACTTTTCAACCAAAATTGTCGTGTCCGCTTTTCCTGTTTCCCCTATTCAAAACGGGAAAGAAAATTCAGATGGCCAAAACTACTTGGACCAGTCCCAGCATCCGTCAAACCCAAGGGAGTGGCATACAGCAAATCAGCCACCTCCTTATGCCTCGCAAGCCATGCAACGGAAAAAACTCGGATCAAACCCTGCTTGTCCTAGGAATTTTTGTTGGGAAAGTCACGTCACAGGGCCCTTAGGATCATGTTTTTAGGAGTTTCCTGGCCCCTGTACTTAGGGTTTTCTCATATCATTTGAGATATTGAAGTTATTCAGGTGATTTGAGGTATTTGAGCTCCACATGGGTGTTTCCTAAAATAGGGGTACCCCAAAATGGATGGTTTATAATGGAAATCCCTATTAAAATGGAGGATTTGGGGGTACCATTATTTTAGGAAACACCCACATAGCTTCTACTGTACCAAATTTAGGAAATTAGCCTTCATCGCTGGATCCAAATCCGTTTTCACTCCAAGTTTTTAGCCAATTTTGTTCCCTCCAAATTTCCAAAAGAGAAGTGCGTTTGAAACTGTGTCTCAAAAAAAACATCTTGAATCCCTTCTTCCCCCTTGCCGACACAAAAAAATCCCAAACACTGCACACATCAACACACATTTCTGAACGCCTGGGCCCCCCCAAAAAAAACTCCACCACCCGTTCGGAAAAAAAAACATCACATCCAACTTTCGTAAAAAAAAATCCAAATTTCCAACTTCCAACCATTTTCACCACTTTTGCCCACAAAAAAAACACACCCCAAACCTGAGTTCCAATTCATTTTCCTCATCGGCCGCATCGAAGATGTTCGCCAGCAACGTGCTCAAATCCAGCTCCGCCGTGACCTCCGGGCTCCGCTCCGGAGCCTCCGGCACCGCCGTGGCGGCCGGAACCACCGTGGGCACCGAGGCCTCTACGGTTGGAGGCACCTTTTCGCCATCGGTGATGGGAACCGACTCCACCTGCACAGAAGGTCCGTTTCATGGGGAGACAAATTGCCTCTTTGTGAGGCAAAAAACGTCATTTTGTCGCGAATCAAAAAAACAAAGGAAGCAAACATGAAGCAATGAAGTAACCCCCCGGCACTCTTCTATCGCTGCATTCACCCCAATCACAAAACAAAATGATAACAAAAAACGCCAGCTGACAGTGCGAGGAATTGGAGGAAATGGTCCGAGGGATTCAATATATTTGATCGAACTTCAATCTGATCCCCTAAGAGTTCATGATCTTCAAGACTTGATATCGTCTTGTCCAAGTCACGGTAGTCCCTTTTTGTGCTACAAATGAAATTGAAACATCTGGTGCCGAAATGCACCACAGAAAGGATAAACAGCTGGTGGAATAAACAGCTGAAAAAAAACTATCAATATTAGTCTGTGCAACCTCTTGATTTCGGAACACAAAAAAGGCTCGGCTCCACCTGTTCTTCAATATGAGGCGGTGGTACCAGCCGCGTTTGTTCGAAGGAGGTCGCAAGATCATGCAACTGCCGCACCTGTGGGGCTACAGTTTTGCATCCCTTCTCCTCTTCTTCTTGTTGGTGGTGGTGGCGGTGGTGGTGGTGTTCACCCAAAACGACTCCTAATGACCACTGGGATCACCTTTCAAAATATCAACTCTTTGGATTCGCGGTGTCTAAAAAAAATCCAATGATGCGAATTCCAAGTTCTTTTAGGGTGTCTTCTAAAAGACCTGGTATTTCAAAATTACCATGGAAACCCAAATTTGCCCTGTCTTTGTTGTTTTGACCCCATCCTAGAACCGACCCACCCATCACGACAAATAACCGTGGTAACCGGAATCAGTAGGATGATTGGACCAACCCCAGCAGTTCCTGCCTGTAACTTATCTCCAATGATGCGATCTAACCAGGTTTCATACATACCTGGTGCTAGACTCTGTCCACTCACCTGACGTAAGGTGGGTTTGAAACCACAAAGATGAGTGGGGAGCCTTTTCTCGGTGGGGATTGTGGTGATTGTTTTTGGAGCTTAAAGTTGAAAAATTGGACCAAACCTGTTGGCTTCAGATATATAAATTCCAAATGCTGCGACTTTTTCACGGAAGCTTTGCTGTTTGATGCTAGGCTTCAGGACAACCAAATTTGTCAACAAAAAAAACGCAGAACAAAAAAATCTGTGTGGAAAAAGGTCATTTAAGGATGTGTTTCTTGAATTCATGGATAAACTTCTCATCTTTGAGTTTTTGATGTTGGTGAAACAAGTTGCCAAATTGGTGAAACTGTCACAAATGGCCAAACCAACAAAATAACAATCTGCACAAAAACAAAAAAAATGGCCTCGTGCTGCACGTTCTCTTCTTCAAATTGGTAGGTCAAAGCCCCTGTGGACGTGTCCAAAAAAAAGTGCACAAAAACCACGGCTACCGGAACTGGACAATCCTGGGCGCATCGGCAAAGGAAGACTCTGCAAGGGAGTTAGGTTCAAAACGATGTGATAAGATTGGATAAAGATACTTTGTCTGGATGCAATGATCTCATTGGTCATTGATCCTTCTATGTAGATGTGTAATCATGTATTTGATGTATATCTTTTAGGAGGTATTCTGAATTCTAACATTGTTTACATCCATGAATAAAAATGTTTATTGCATGTTATTGTATAGATGTATGCACATTAATATCCTGTAAACACTATAAACCAGCACATATGGATGAGTGCTTTTCTTGCGTACCACTGGACAAAAACGCAAATCAGGGGATAAATAAATGATATCGTTCAAAAACAAATGGAATATTGAAACAAATGTGGCAGTTTTGGAAATGCCATGTAGTAACGAAAAATGGATCTGATCTATTTGTAAAAAATTCAATCCCCAAAATACATCAAACATCTCTTCAATCTTGCACGAATCCATCGCTTTCGTAAGTCTTCAAGCATGACTGACCCATCCCATCCGGCGATGCCTGAGCTGGTCGACTGAAAATGGTTTCCAATTTGATGATCTTGTGATCTGACATCTGAACTGCACGCGTAATATGAGTATACTTGCTGCACTGCCATTTAGCCAGCTCATCTTCCACCTCACGATTCAACCCAAGTCGAAAGGAGAGGTTTCACCAACTTCTTCCCATCCCAAGGTACCAGGATTCAGGTGATCTCATCTTTCCCTGTAGGGTTTGAGAAGTTTTTTAGGTCTTTCCTTGCCTAAGATCCAAAAAACTACTGTAGGGGCTCCCATTTTCTACACCCTTTGAACTGTTGGGCCGCCTGCTGAATGGCTGTGTCCACTCGCACGCCACCAACAATCGTACTCCTGCTGAGTTCTTCTCGCATGCTGATGCCGCCAGTCGAGGCTACCCGGCAATTTTCGGCCCCTTTTTCTTCAACACTCTTTACAAAAGGAGCCTCAACTGAAAAAAAAAATCCAAACAAAGTGCATTTGTCATATTTTGATCGACTTTTTCATGGAATTCTTTTAGAATTATCAATCATTTGTCCAAACAGTTTCTTTGGTGATGTTCATCACAAAAAAATCTGGCCTAGATTGATTTGCGCAACAGTCTCAACCCTTCATCATTGATTCAGATATTATTTTTTATGGACACTTCGGAATTTTTCGACATTTTCTACGGCCGACATTCATGAGCCAAAACAAAACCGGGAACACATGGATTTTGAGAAACCAAAACGGTCTCAACCTTGGCCAACGTGGCACGCAACGAAGGAAAAGAACGGGCAACAAAAATGGGGCAAAAACGGCTGAACACAAAAAAATCAGTGGAGAAACAAATTATATCAAATTTGGAAGCTAAAGTAGGAAACTGGCATCAAAATTGCAAGCGGAATCGGTTCCATGCCATAATTTTTTCAGACCATTTTGTTCAATGCTCACAAAATTCGATTTACTGGTATTGCATGCAAAACATCCCGTAATACGTCCCACCATCAAGGATTTGTAACATTTTTCAAAATTTCAGGATATAAAAGTTTCAATTGGCACAAATGTTTTATCATCATCACATTCAAAATATTTCTTCAACGGACATGATACTTAGGGTTTCATCCTTGACATTTGTTTGACTTCTCTGGAGACAACTCTGGTGAAATGATTCTGTTTTGAAGTGGCAAAACTCAACAATTTCTGGCATGTTGTAGCTGAGAATGCGGAACATGCAACTTCTGCCTCCTTTGCCAGATCTTCCCAAACGCACATTTAAACATATTGAACCACAACCTTTCAATGCTTTGAAAGGATGTTCTTACATGATTTCAAATTGACATGTGTTTTTTCCACTCTCAACCTTGCAAACTTCCCGCCTTCTTGCAGGCCATGTATGTAACAACGCGTGCAAACAAACTTTTAATGGTGGCACATACCGTATATGCATTGAATTTTGATGCTGCAACAACCACCAACAACACCCACAACAACAACGACAACGACAACGACAACGACAACAACAACAACAACAACCACAACAACCACAACAACCAACAACAACAACAACAACACCAACAACAACAACAACCACCAACAACAACCAACAACAACCAAAAACAACCAACAA
>DF245229.1:0-19509 GCA_000507305.1 Breviolum minutum Mf 1.05b.01 | reverse complement strand
GAACCAATTGATTGCTAGAGCAAAGGCGAAAGTCCTAAACAATGAAATCATGGGAAGGAAACCGGAGATCAAAGTCATCATAGGAAAAGGTATGTACGTTAGGGTACGATGGAAGAATGACGAGATGTTAGAAGAAATTATGAAGATGAGCAACAAGAAAGGTAAACCTAAGAGTCATTCCTGTGCATCAGCCGAATCATCAGACAAATCAGTGCGTTTCATAATGGATACCGGATGTGGGCACGATTTGATATCCCAAAGGAAAGTCAAGGAACTGGATCTAGAGACATTCTTAGACAATGATGGTATGACTTTCATGACTGCAAACGGCCTGACTGATTCCAATGAAATAACGATCATGGAGCATGAGGGGCTAGGACGATGCAAATTACATGTGTTGAATCAGACCCCCGCAGTATTATCAGTTGGGAGTAGATGCAGCAAAGAGGGGTACTCTTTCGTATGGCCTAAGGGAGAAGATATGAAACCCGCAATGATTAGTGATGATGGGATATGTACCTTTCTTGAAGTTGACGGGGATATTCCTTACCTGATCCCGGGACGTATCCCAAAGGATGAAGAGATGAAGGATAACCGAACAAAGTTAATTGAGCATTTAGGATCATTGATCGCAAAGTTAAAGCAAAAGGAGTCAGATGAAAATGCCAATCGACCTATGGCCGCCGCCGGTGAAGAACCCGACGAAGATATATTCGCATCCGAACCGGAAGATGAGGGGCGCGGTGATGAACCTGAAGTCGGTGAGAGGGAGGGGCCACCTGAGCCTGAAGTCAGACCCGACGAGGATCATGATGGTGTAATAGAGGTTGATGTAGAACATGGGGCTCCTAGGTATGCTAAACCAGGTTCATTGAAAAGGGAAGCCAAAACATTAGATCACCTACTGACGCATCGATACAGTAATCCCTACTGCGACTCTTGCATTAGAGCAAAAATGAGACACTTCAAAACACGTAAGAATGCATTCAAACGGAAGTTGTCTAAGTTTGGTGATTTAATTACATTTGACTTCGTGGACATGGGGAAAGCATTGGAAGTAGGTTGGAGAGAGCACAAGGAATTGCTAGTAATCCGCGACAGGTTCACGGGAATGGTGCTCGGTTCACCGGTGCCAGACNAATGCGCCATCCTTCGAAGCAGCCATGCGTGAACTCGGCGTCCCATTAGACTTCTCTCTTCCAGGAAGAAGCGTCACTAATAGCATAGCGGAGCGAAACAATTTGTTTATCATCGATACTGCATCGACATGCCTGCTGCATGCAGGACTTCCGGCATGCTTCTGGTCGTACGCAGTCGAGTATGTGAGTCACGCGTTACCACCTTAGGTTGGCCGGCCTCATGGGACCCAAAACTAAGAAGGTCTCATAGGACCCCTTCCAAAAACACAACCGGACACATAGGACCCTTTGCTCATATGGACAAGGTTGACCCTTGCCAACTTGTGTGTTTCTAGTGCATTTTGCATTGGAACAAGCCACATATGCTCTAAAAATCTTGTTTTGGCCCAGTACTTGGTGCAGAAATTTCGTGGCAGGTGCATGTATGTATGTTTACGGAAGGTGTATTGCATACACCTTCCGTAAACTTTTGAGTTTATAAATGGGAAGTGTATATATACATATCATTTTATATACGTTTGGGGTGGTTTTTTCTTGGTCGTTTCCTCATGTTGGTCAAATTTGGCCCGTGACGATCTTGTGCACTTAGGGTTATAGGCTCAAGTTGTTTTTCTGCAAACTTGGAGTTGTGGTTTGAGATTAGGTTTTAAAATTAGGACATGTAGGATTAATCGCAAAAGTTCTTCACCCATGAGGTCAAACGTTTGCAACTTGAAACTTGAGTAGTGGTGTTCTAAAAGTTTGTGACATATATATTTAATTTCATCCCAAAAAGACCCTGAACCGAAAAGTATTAAAGCAGCTGATGCTTTCTTGTTTTCCACCGGTGTTTGCCGTGCGATGCGGCGGTGCATGCATGGCGGATGCTTGCGCAATCTGCCTTAGATGAGATGAATCTGGCGAAGGCAATGCCCGGCCAAAGGGGTGAATGGCTGGATGGTTCAGGTTGGTGGCAGGGTCACCTGTGATCCCTGGTGCAGTTAAAGCTCAAGTGGAAGATGTTTGGTGGAAGATTTTTTTATATACATCTTCGATTAGGTATACCACTGTATATACTATCAGTAATTTGGATCTGAAATCACAACGTCACCAGGAGAAAGATATTTGTGTTTTAGAGTTGGGTTTAGGTACAATCTAATTTAAATCCTAGCCATGGCGTCCAGGGCCCGCCGTCAAAAAATTGTTCGAAACACTCATGTGAAGCTGGTTTTGCAAAAGATTGCCAAGAGGTTGAATACTGAGCAGGACATGAAGCGAATGAGAACAACCAACAGGCTCCTACCTGTTGGCAGTCTTCGCAGAAGATCTGTCAAAAGGATCTTTCAAGGTTGGACTAAGAGTCTGACTGGAAAAGGCCGAATTTTGACACAAAAGTTATGTAGTCAGGTTGTCAAAGCTTTGCGCAGCCAGTTTGAACTAAGTCCCTTGGATGATGAAATGACAGAAGTTCTACGTTTGCAGTACCTTCTCAAGCAGGCCAGGAAAAGGCATAATCCCGGTCAAGTTAAAGCTACAGCCATGAGCTACGTTGACAGCATGGACACACTCCTTATGGCTGAACCTTCCGTGGAGGACTGGTGTTTATTCTGCTACCCCAGGATTCTTCTTTTACAAGAACTGAATCTACAGACAATAGCCTACTCTGTAAGAAATTTGTGGATTAATCCTTCTAGGTGTCCCCACTGGATCCAACCACCCCCTTTCCACTCCACAAAGAACAAGATGCTTCTGCAGGAAGTGATTCCTGAACAAGACCATCACGACCCTCCTCAGGATACGCAGCTGGATACGGGCAGCCCCTTGAAAGCTGAATCACCTGAACCTAGATTGCAAATTAAACCCCTGCTGATTGAAATGGGAGGAGTATCCGTCGATAGTATGAGCTTAAAAATCTTCAAAAATTTACATGCGAAACATCGAAGCATTGAAATCATTTTACCTCTGATTTATGTACTGTAGATGGGAGATATTATCTCGGTTTTTTGTTAAGGTATTTTCTCTTTAGGGATTCCTTGGGATTGAAATCTTTGGATGATACAAACAGAAACCACCAGTTTTTTTTTACCTCGTTGGCTATCTACAGTAAGGAAGAGACGGAATTGAATGCTGATGGCTTCGAGGTCAAAGAAGCTTGGCATATTTTTCTAGTCTTGGATTCTGGCCATCACTCAATCCGGAAACATGTATCGAAACAAGATTGCATTGAACACATCATCCTTCGACTTGGTACCATTCATTCAGGAATTCCATCAGCTGTATTTGCCCATATATATGTGTAACCTGTTCATGTCCATCAGGATAAGACGAAGCGGAACTGGAAATTGAAAAGCCCACCATATGATCCAGAACGTAAAGATGAAGTACGAAAGGCTCTTAAAAATCATTGTTGATGTCTGTATATTTGTGATGTTTTCTTACCCATGCAATCCTACCGCGAAATATCGCTCCCAACCATGGAACAGGTTGAGCCGCGAAAGATCGACTTTGAAAACTGTGAAGCCGATGAACTTCTGCTGCAATTGTTCATCTATAAGTACATGTCCTTAATACCAATTATATGTCAAACAGAACTGGTTTTGAAAATGGTTCTCTAGTTTTTCACCTCTAGAAGCAACAAGTCACGGGAACATATGTTGCTTTTGGAACTCATTCCGAGGATGAGTGGGCAACTATGGGCTGGGATTTCAAAGATGAGTATTTTGGCAACTGTGATTTCGGTGCCTTAGAAAAATTGATATCGTAGCATCTGTTTTGACATCAGGTCTGCAAAATTCAAAAAAAAGATATGGTTTCTTTTCTCTAGAGTTTCTTTCTTCTTAGGTGCGGATGCCCAACAGTGGGCTTACGATGCAGTGACAGGTCAACCTACATCTGCCTATTGTCTCTTGCAAGCAAGCAAGTCTTGAACACCGTTCAGCCAAATATCAAGGCTTAAAGTTGAGTGATGTTGAACGTTTTATTGAAACAAAATACTTTTATGTATGCCGCCGATCACCCACATCATTGATACCATATTGATACCTCTAACCCACGCAGTGCCCAGGTTCTGATTTGACTCCAAGTACGGCTGATGGTTCCGCCGAAGCCTGTGTGCCGTGGGATGATGATGCCTCTTGGGAGGGTACTTATCATACTGAGGTAAGCGGTGTTGAGGACCCACCTAAGCTTTTCCAACTGGGAGTTATCAGGGAGCATTTTCCAGGGTATTGCATTGAATGACCGTGCCCCCAACATCGCTCGAAGGAATATGGTGATGGATGTGAAAGTGCCGATCTGGATGGACTGCCATGTTTCTAGATTACATTTACAAACAAATATTTTCTCATTTTTTCTGGGCAACCTCCGGAGATACCAGGTTATTGAAACTCAATGGATAGCTTTTGATTTCAAAGTGGATTGAATCAAAACTAAGGGGAAGATCCAGAGCTTTTTGAAGATGGCAATACTGCTGACCTTTCCCAAGATTTCGACAAATGGTGCGAAACAAATTGCATCTTTGCCTAATTGGTCCGATCAAGCCATATGCAAGGTGTTCAGTTATGGTTTCGAACAAAATGCTTGCTGGTAAAAGCCGTCTGCGTAAATATGAATTTGATAACTTGGGCTATACACATGTTGGCAATGCCACCGAACTAAGGGGATCGTCTCATTAAAGCTTTCGTTCCTGCAGATGGCGATGCTAGCAACGATATCAGTGGCATGTGTGAAGACAATCTTTGGGCCATGTTTTTGGCTGAACAAGCTCAAGGACCCCTTCCCCTCCTTTGTTGTTTGAGCGTGTGTGTTGTACTTGCCACTTAGCCTTTTCTCCCCAGCACGCCGACCTTCGGCTGCCCACTCCAGGAATTGGCAGCAGTGAGGCGGAACGTGGGCTTGAAGACCAAGATGTTTCCTGACAAATCTTATTGGGGGCTGGGGGGACGAGCCCACAACAGTTTTTCTTTTCAACTGTTACAGTAGATGACATCTTTTGATAAACTGTTTTCAGTGAAGGCTTCAATATGTCAATTTGGCTGAATCGCTCTCTTTTGTGTCGTTTTCTGGAAAGAAGAATTCTGAAAATACACGTTTCATTCTTATCACTCAAAAGAATTATGTCAAATATGTAAATGGATAATTCCAAGGATTTAAATAAACTAAACTCCCATCAGTGAGTATGTTCAAGACATATCATTTCAGTGGTGATATTTTCCTGCTTTAAGAACAACTCCCATGAATCCTTCACGAACTCTTACCTGAGGCTTTGCTGAAGTTGCCTACGCTACCTTTGGATTTTTGGGATGTTGAGGCTGAGCTTCTTAAGGGAGTCTCTCGTATAGTGCGATCGATCAGTCGGTGGTGTGGATTTTCTTGGCCCCATGGGGTCCTTCGGGTTTTCAAGGTTATAGTTCTGAAATATTCCAGAAGTACATCAGTGTCTCCCCAAAAATAGTTTTGCCTAATCAGTCATAGTAGCCAAACAAATTTTGCAGCCAGGCCCCAGAAGAGAATGATGAAATTGGACCTGCAGCACCGGGGTCAACAAAGTCTTGGGATTCCAACATGGCGCAGCCAAGTGAGGGCTTCGAGTATCAGGATTCATATGGTTTTGGCATGTTTTGGTTTTTGAATGCATCTGGTAGTCGTAGGTTCGATTCCATATGTATCTGTAGCATCTTATAGTTGTGATCTGAAAAATCCATGTCAATGTATACAATTAGTTATAAATGTCCCACGTTTTGACTAGGCCTCCCACCACCAATTGCCATTCCACAGTTTTTGTTGGCCCCCAATGTTTTTTTAACGACCCTGAAAGGAGATGGTGAATGAAGATGGTACCGATACGGAACTCATCATCACCCCACCACCACGGGATGCTAAGAAGGTCGTGGTAACCCCATATGCTAAAACCCAGCTGGCCGCGGCCAAACGATCAGCTGCTGCTGCAAAATCAAACGCGAAGAAAGGGAAGGAGAATAAGGACCAGAACTGGTTGTTTTCTTTTTTGGGGTTTAACGGGCAATGTTTTTCCACTACGTTGTTTTAGCCCCCCAATCTATGGAGGACACTAAAGTCAAACAAGAGAAAAGCGAAAGGACAAAGAAAGATTCGAAAGTGAAAGGACCAAAAGAACCAAAGGCGAAGGCGAAGGTCGCGAAGACTGATCAAAGAAAGAAGAAGGATAGCAGTGAAAAGGTTGATGGCAGTCAAGGTGTGACAAAGTATGGGGATGCCAAGCGAAAGTTCACAGCTGAGCCCCTCTCAAAAAATTCATGAATGTTTGTGTGTGTGTTTGTGTTGCCCACGTCTTGTTCTGTTTTCGGCTAGATTCAGAACTCTTCTTAAATTGGGTGGACACCCTAGCCCTTATACATATATCCCTTCCACTTAAAGAACAGCAGTTGCATCCAAGGTGCAAGCTCCGCGACTCAAAGATGACACGCAAGACCATCGAGGGCCTTTGGCGAGAAAGCGAGGAAAGGGCTGAAATCCTAAGCACTATGTCAAAGGCCGAAATTAAGCGCAGACGCTATGAGTAGATAAGTATGGGTCTGGTTGATCTTAAGCTTGAGCTGGGGCCATCGACCAGGGGACATATGCGGCTGAAACAATGGAACTAATTAAATCATAACATAGGAACCACATGTTCAGGCTGAAACACATACCTGTGCTTACCGAAATTAAACTATCTGATCTATTTGTACACTGAGGATGGAGTAGGTTAATTTCAAGCTGTTTCTTTTTCAAGCTATGTCCCGTACTTTTATGTTGAGGTTAGCTGCATGTCCGTATACTGGGTCTGTGATGGTTACCCTTTTTCGCAGGGTTTTTTCAACTTGATGTAGTTGAATGCTTTTATCATGTTACTTACCGTCAGGCTTAGACATTGCCTGCCGCTGGGGTTTCTGGAATGTGTGAATGCACACGTTCCATCGATCTGAAAGATGATTCCAATCGATGCAAAAGTGAGAAGTGAAAAACACATGTTTTTAGCACTTGATGTTTTCAACATTTTAACTCTGCAGTTTCGGTGATAAAATGGTTCTTCCCCCAAACAACCTTCACTCCATTGAGAAATCCTTGTTTGGTCACTAGTTTGCCAAACCTCCACCTCATCGCAGCTCGACTTTCGAAGGGTCCTTAGTTCGTGTTCATTCTCAAATTGAGACAGCTCGGTTGCATCATGAGATATGCTCTGCTGGCAGCTGTGGTGGCGGGACTGATCAAAAGTTACCAGCCTTTATTCATTACATAAATATTTTCACTTTGACATCCTTTGAAGGGTAAACATGACTACCCTTAACCACTTCCCAACATTGGTCTTAGCTCAGGTTTTGGGAATGTAGATGAGGGGTCCGAGCTTCACTTCATTGAGCTGTGCGCTGGTTCCCATAGACTTTGTGATGTAGCATGTGAAATGGGTATGAAAGCGATGGCGATGGATGCTACTTATCCTGAATACCGCTTTTGTTTAAAAAGTTTTTGCAAACCATCGGAAATATGAAACATTTTTTAAAATGAAGCAATAAGAACCAATACGAACCTTCCAAATCTGAGGTGAGGTATTCAAGATACCACGACTTGCTTTTGGCTATTGGATGGCTCTCGGCATTACAAGCATGTAGAAGGTTGATTCCCGCCGCTTTCGTGTGGCTAGGCGTTCCATGCAGCCAGTGGGTCTGGATCAGCCGTGGGTCCACTGGTCGATGCAGACTACGTCCGCATGGGTCCAAAAAATGGTCATCAGTAAGACGTATGAACAAGCTAGTTAGACGCCTTTGCTACCTGTTTCTAGGCTCACCAGTTTTTATTTTTCCGTACCCACTAATCCACTGTTTTTGGTACCGGTTTGGGCTTTGGGTTGAATGATGAGATATATAACAATGATGTTTTCTTCATACCCACTTTTCTGAAAATGTTTATTCGCCACCCAGGCTGGAGTACATTCACAAGAAAAAGGCTTTCTGGGCTATTGAGCAGCCGGCTAGTTCACTCTTGCCTATGTACGCACCGTTAGAGGACAAGGGGGACAGAAACATCATCGAATCATACGCAGAAAACGCATTTCGGCTACAGCCTGTTAGACCCAACCTTCTACTGGTTAAGTTGCAGGAAATTATCAAAAGACACAACGCTTCGTTCTATTTCCTTCCCCTTGGCATGAAGGGTGCCAATACCGAGAACCATGGATGCATATTCACGCATGAATATGTTGGATTGTGGTATCTCTTGTTGTTGTTGTTGTTGTTGTTGTTGTTGCTGTTATTATTGTTGTTGTTGTTGTTGTTGTCGTTTTATTTTTGAATCTGTCCCTGCCATCGAGGAAGCCGACAATGATCATATCCAATGCCCCCTTTATGGCTGGAATGAATTGTGATACTATGACAGCTGAAAGAAGGATGGGGGTGTGTTGGTGCACGGTCGTTTCTGTCATTGTCCTTTACAAACCCGTCGTATTGATAAATAGAACCTGTTGAAACACCAAAGTGGCACTTTAACCAAGGAGATTTAAGCTTATAGTATGGGTTGCCAAGTACTAAGGTGGTTTTGGAAAACCATTTCAAATAGATAGAGATATCATCTTTGATTCACTCCTGTATCATGATAACGGCCGATTCAAGTGAATTTTATTGCAAAAAGTACATATATACCAGAATCATTGTCCCAGCATCTTGCAGGCTCCTTCTGCAAAAGGTGCAGGCCATGAAGAATATCAAAATGGTGAAAAAGTACCGTGATGGAAAAGGCAGAGCCAGAGTAGTTTCTCAGCTAACCATTAGTGTTTCTGATGGAGACCCTATGTTTCTTAGTCTTAAGATAACCAACTTCCGTTCCGTTTTCTCCCACATCACTCAGGCAGGTGCCCGAAGTTTGACCGCATCTCAAGTTTATCCGTGGGGATTCGCAAATCATGCCACTTGGTGGATTTCTACTTGGGGGTGGTTTGGGTTTCCAAAAATAGGACCACTGCCAACTGCACTTAGATTTTACAAACCCCATGATTAGAGAGCCAATGTTGTGAAACATCTTCCCCTTCAAATCCCCAATCAAGTTGCCAACGCTGAGGTGGTCGGCCTGCTTGAGAAGCACTTCAAAGACACGTTTGGCGCTAAACTGCCTTCCTGCCCAGACCGTGACCATGGGCTGAAATTCCAAGATGTTGATGCTTGCAGCTCCAGCGATTCCGAGTTAGAAGATGTGTTAGAAATAAGTGATTGTAAAACTGTGCCGGCAAGTGGTCCCTCGTCATAGTTACTGTTCATTTTTTTCAGGTACCAGGTACACCTGTCCCCAAAACCTCAATAACAATCACCTCATTATTGGAATGATAGCTATACTGTAGATACGGGGGCCACATGTTGGGCTGCTGGGCCTTCAAAAGGAAGGATCTTCGATGAAGCGATGACTTCATGACAGTGAAGTTTTGTTTGCGGAAAAATCCTTCATAATCTTGCTCTGATACCCTTTTCAAATACACACATCACTCTTCCCAATGTTCCTTTCAGATCGCCAACTTTTTTACATTACGATCTAGATGTAAAAATGTCATGAAGGTAATTATATTTTTGCCACATGAATTTACATTCCCGGAAGATCTATGTTCAGGATCATTCATATGTGATACATATGTGTGTCTTTTTTCAAAATGATCTGAGATGAACAAAGAAAGATGTTTCCCAGGTATGTTCTGCTAAAAGCATTTTAGGGTAACCCATACATCACCTGGACCTGATGCGATGCAGGCGTCATGTCGTCTTCTCCCAGCGACGATGAGATTGCAATTCAATTGAGACCTTCCAAACGAGCAAGGCGTTTAAATTGGGGGGTGGCCCGAAGGGGTGGGCACTCCACATGGTTTTTACTAACCTCTTTTTGGAGGCTTTGGATCTTTTAGTTTGGGGTCGCTAGATCTGAGTTGTTGATTGGATAACTGATACTTGAAAACATCCAAGTCGATTTGATCGAGTAATTACATTATAACATGCCATCTAGTTCGTTATGACACGCTATGACACGCTATGACACGCCATGACACGTTATGGGGACTCATCATATGACACGCTATGACACGCTATGACACTACTTGAGAAGGCCTTTTCACATGTTTTAAGGGGGATTCTTTGCATATAACTTAATATCCACAAAAACGAGCTGCGTGTCATACCGTGTCATACCGTGTCGTGTACCTCATAGACCCCCCTGTTGGCGTGTCATAGCGTGTCATATGGTTTTCGGGATTTTGGAGCCATTTGGCTCAGTGTTTGGCCTAAAAACGTGGCCTGGGATACCATGGAAGCTAGTTCGCAACTGGTTTATAAGGCACCCCGAGACTATATTGCTTTATCATTTTCTCTACGGTTGCTGTGTATATATATTGGGGGGTATCTCTGAAGAACCTTTGGTCACCTAAGGAAAGCAAAGATCCAAAAGGGAAAGGGAAAGGGAAAGATGGGAAAGGAACCCTGGATGGAATATAGGTGTTATTTTTTCAGGAATGGGACAACCAATTTTTTTGGATAAAGGTATTTTTCCATTCAACATTATTCTAAGGACAGAAGGGTAAGGGTAAGGCAGCGCTTGCCTTAGCCCTTGCTGCAAAAGCAAAGGGGAAAGGCAAAAGTTCTGAAGTTGTCAAAGAGACAGCAGCTGAAAGGCTTAAAAGGCTGCAAAAGTTGCCTACGGAAGAAGTGCCAGAAGACAAAGATGTTCCTGAGAAGCCGATAAAAAGGAGTAAGTCTAAGGTGCAGGCTGAGGTGGATCAAGAGAAAGATGTTGCTGAGAAGCCGATAAAAAGTAGTAAGTCTAAGGTGCAGGCTGAGGTGGATAAGGAATTGAGAAAAAAGAAAAAAGAACAGAAGGTTGAAGCTGAAGTAGAAGTTTCTGAACCAGCAAAGGAAGAGAAGCCAAAGAAGCGTAAAGGGGAGCAAAGAGAAAAAGCGAAAGCAAAGGAATCGAAGACAAGCGAAGTGGAGTGTGAAGACAACGAAGATAATGAAGAAGAGACGCCTGTTAGGACGAAAGATGGAAAGCGCAAGGAAAGAGATCCACCAGAAATAAATGAACCTGATGTTCCAGGTGATGAACCTGAGGAAGGTGAACGTGCAAAAAAGAGCAAGAAGGCTTGATCTAGAAATAGGTGCTGCCTCAAGTCTACAAGTTACGGAGCTTGGATGTTTGCATTTTTTCTTTAGATAAAGTAAACACAGTATCCTGATATACAGCGAGCTTAAGACAGTATGGCTACAACAGATACAACCTTTACAAATATATATGCATGGCTACAATTCACATCATGCAGGAGAAGGGTGGAAAGAGGAAACAAATGGTTGGTGAAGTTCCAAACGCTGGTGAATCCTTGGGCCTAGTTCGCTTGAGGACTAAGACTTCGCAAGACTTCAACGAGAAAGATTATGTCACTCCCAAAAGGTCGAACACTGACAAAGGGTCGCCTGGGGATGGCAATACTTCTTCGGGAACAAAAAGCACCAGCGGTCCTGCTGCATCGTTTCTTGATTCAAAACTTTAGAACGGGAGAAATGGAAGAACAATTTAGTTGTCAGTCATGATGTATCAAAAGAGTATTTTTTCAAAATCATGGCCTCAAAGCCAAGGATTGGGAGGACCTATTCAACCCTCAGTGTTTCTTGGATTTTTTATCCCGTGCTTTCTCATCAAACTAGTCTTTGACTTTTCTTTATCATCCATTTCGACTGAACATCAATAAGTTCTGGTTCTACACATGTTCACTTATTAATCATTCAGCCTTTCTTCGATTGATACTCTACATATGTATCCTCAGGATGGAAGCTCCCCCGCTGTTGAGGCAAGTGAAAACCCAACACTTCAAACATGTAGTTGAGTTTAGTGGTGATGAGCCGATAGACCTGAATTCCCCCTTCATCCATTTTCAGCGGTTGCAGGCAAGGCCTCTTTGCGCAGTGTCTCAAGATGGTCGAATGGTCCGAGCTCCTCGGATTGATACATGTCGCGCAATGGTGAGGCTAGTGTGATAGACATGAATTCTAGAAAATATAGCTATGCTTCTGTGATATATCACCTAATTTCGAACCTATTGTGGACTAAAACATTCGATGTTCAGTAATTACTAGTTACCCTTTGGCCTTCTAAGGCAAACACTATGACGGAAGAACAAGCTGCAAAGATCCGTGCCATGAGTCAGTCTGATATACCGATACAAGAGAGAAGGGCGCTATATAACAGCATGCAAAGGAAGATGAAAAGTGGGATTGGTCTAAAACCCGGGCTGGTTGAAAAATACAACCAAGCTTGCAGCAGCAGGAAAGAAAGATTCCAGCTGTTGAAGGAGTTCATGATCGACGAGTCAATGTCAAATACTTAGCCAACATCATTGTTGTATTAATTGGTTGTAAAACCACTCAAGATATAAATATATATATACATTTTTATACATCTACATTTTTTTGAGTCAATATATGACAATGATTTGCCAAGGCAGCAAGTGGAGGTGGAGGCATACTTCGTTCAGCCAAACTCTTAGTTCCTTTCTTATACCTTAACTTCAACTGGTCATATGATTTCTAGTTCCGACATATACCCCCCTCCTATACCGAGCAGTGTGTGACTGGCAAGGGAATCGGAGCGCAAGAACTCCGACATCTATGAAAAGATCCCATGGTTTCAGTTGGAAGAAAAATACTCATCTACCGAGAGTGGAAGGATGGGGCTGTATGATCTATGCTTTGTGTTTTGAATTTGGGGTTTCTTTCTTCATATTTAGATTCTTTAGATCACCGCCTCTGCAGGGCCTATCTCGAGCGTATCAAGAATAGTCAGACTGGTGAAAATAACCCCCAAGAATCTTGGCTGCTAAGCACCTCCCCTTGATGATCTGATTTGCAAAACAATCAGAACAGTTTCATGGATTTTTTTCATCGAAATGAATCAGGTGTGCCTGTTACTTGTGTCACTTGCTGGAGTTAACCATCGTCCTGCAAAGCTAAGTTCCCTGATGATGATCGCTTCAAACTGTTCCGCGTATATGTGAAGAACAAAGCAACCAGTGTCTTGACCCGAAAACTCAAACAACTATATAGGATGTTTTTTTAAAAGCTTGCTTTGGGTACAGTTGTTATGCTCTTCCCTTTTCCTTCACCTTTCGATTCACTTCCATCCCAGGCAGTGATGTGTCGAAAGCCGGAACCAAGACTTCGGCCAAAGGCACAGTGACTGGTGCAGGCAAGAAGGCTGTCGGTGAAATGCTCGACGGTCAGATTGCAGACCTGAGAAAGGATATCAAGGATAAAACCAACAAAACTCCCAAAGAGAAGGGCCCCAAGGACCCTAAAGCAGAGGAAGCAAAGAAGCTTCAGAAAGATATGAAAGCGTTTCTAGGCAAACTCCAAAGAATTCTAAATGATAAATATATAAGTATACCTTGAAGTCTGGAATCAACAATTATACCAATTACTGTTCTTAAGCTTTTTGTTCAATTCAGTTAGTGCGGTATATCACTTGGTTTTGTTCCGAAACCATATTTGCAACCATTAAGAGAAAGATTGTTTTCCCAAAACCGCAGTAATCTAAAATCTTCATTTTCACCCAGATTCATGTGAGGTTACGAGACAAGGGCCAAAAAGCACGTGAACTTGCCATTGAGCTACACACTCTGAAGATTCCACACCAGGAGGCTTGCGTAAAACAAACATTTGCAGTCCCAAACAAAAAATGGGCTTGTACACTAAACCGCTGTATTTGTGGGAGGCGATGGCTAAATCTTTGAAGGAACACCACAAGCTCTTCAGGGATCTTGCTGAACAGAAGCTTGGTCTGACAAATGGGTGTTGATCAGGGGGTGTCCCAGTCTCTTATGGATGCCAACCGTACATTGTGATGAACTTGTGCATGTATTATTGTAACTAGACTGTTCTCTTCTACTTCTACCATCTCCGGTCTCATACCTTTCTCATCAACGCTAGTGAAGGTTTTTTTGAAACATATTTTACCTGATGAATTAAGAAAGACAGTCATCAGTAGATTCAAGGATGGAAGACGCTGCTTTCCAAAGCAAATCAACTACGGCTATCTACAAGATCCGTGATGCGAAGAAGTCCGCACTTGAGGCAGGTTTGATTCCCAAACCAAGCTTCTTTCACAAAAGCTCCACATAGACTCCCAGGCAGCGATCGAAGACATCGACAATGCCACAAGCACTGTGAAGGGTTGGAAGTCGCGTGCAGTCCTCAAATCAAAGCGTGGACCCTTGAAGTGAGTTCCCCCCAGTAAAGTTTTGAACACCGGGATTGTCTTCTATAAAGTGTTTCTTTAAACATCTAGGCATCAAAGCAAAGGAAAAAAAGGAAAAGGAAGCAAAGGAAAAGAAGAATAAGGATAAGAAGAAAGGAAAGAACCAAGAACGCGAAGAACCGAAAGAAGAGAAAGAAGACGATGAAGAAAAAGACCCAGAAGAGGAAGATGGTAGTTTGTGGTTGAACGGCTTTGAAGACAATGGAGAGTGGGAAGATGAAGATTGGGAGGAATGATCGTTTTTAGGACACCTGAATGAGCCTTTCCGTTTTGGGATGTAACATCCAACTCCAACTGGAGATTCGTGAGGTTTGCTTCAATGCTCTGCGTGTTTTACATCAACACGCTTAGGAAGCTGAAGTGTTTGATCTTTGTGTACATCTATGTATGTACTTTGGGGTGTTTCATTTGGCTAACTACCTGTGTGAACACGGGTGATGGGCCACAATACCGCTAGCTATGGGGATCACCGACTCTCTTGGAAAAGGTTTCTTTTGGGAAAGGTTCTGAGCGCACATACCATACCCCAAACACAAACAAAGTGGATTCGGAAATTATGTTTCAGAAACGTATGGGTTGAAATTGAATGTGTATATCGAAATGGAAGCTTTGGCGAATTGATGAGTTTAACGTTCAACTCTGGAAAACTATATGTATGAAATATGTCGATTTATTCGTTGCTGTGCAGGTATGATGCTACAGTGGGGCAAAGGGCTGTTGTCGATGAACTGGTCCGAGACTTGTTCCATAAAATGTCTGAGGGCAAGGTAACTTGGCATGACTTAGCTGAACCAAACATCTTGGAGAGGGGGTCCCTTCGGAATAAAAAAAAAGAGGTAATATATTGAAGTATCTTATTTCCTACCTTCCTTCCTTTACTATCTAGTCTTCTTTACTTGATACTCTGGTACTTTCCCTCTCCCACCCACTCCTTTCCAAATTCAGGCAACGTGCGGCTCCATTCGAGATCTGGTCCAGCGCATCTGCCGGCTTGACCACTCCATGGTGCCGAAACTTCTTCAGCAACATATCGGTGGCGAGTGGACTGTAGATGTTACAACGCTTGTCTACATATAGCTGTAGGTAAACCTCTAAAATATGGCATTGTACAGCTGTATATACTACTGTTTTGCCTTTTTGGATGTACTTGCACTTGTGCAGGGATGAAGATATAAATATCAAATTTTGTACATATGCATTCACTGTTGACTGCAAGTTTATTTGGGACCCAATTTCCAAACCAAGGAAATCCATATTGAAGCTATATGAGCGCTTTGAATGTGCAGCAGGATGGGGATTAGAGAGAACCTTCAACAAGTGGGTTTGCGATCAGCCCTGGCGAAAACCATTGCCATTGTCCTTCTTCAAGATTCTTTCTTCAAAATAAATATGAAACAATGAAGTCGTTTGTTTTAACCATTTTTTCTAAATGTCCTCTGAACCAGTGGTGTATATTTGTGGTGTCCCTTTGGTGAGGTTTGATGTTCAGGCACCATCACTGATTTGGCAACTGTTTGTAGTTGAGCTTCCCAGGTATTTGTTTCTATTTACATTTTTCAAAACCTCGATTGAAAACCATTTGGGGTTTTAGCTCTAGTTCAGCGCTGGTCCAGCACTCTGGGGTATGGTCAAGTCTTACCATGTGCACGTACCTTCAAGTAAGGTTCAGCAGACGCAGCAACAGCGTCTTCTTCGTGGTCAGATGCTTTGCAGCCAGTTTGTGATGCCACCCCATGACATTGTGTCACATCTGTACGCGTATCCAGAGATTTTTTTTTCCAATCTTTACTGGGGAGCCTGGCCGGCTCGAAAGATATTGGGAGGAAAACACTGACCTCTATGAATCACTGGGATTACCTAACTTTGAACCGTGGCTCTTTTGGCATCTTTTGGTAGTTTTTTGTTGAGTTGGCTTTGGACGAATGGTTGGTTTCAAAACATTAGTCATCAAGAGATTCAAGAGAAAATCCCCAAATGACACTTGTTTCAGTTCAGGATGCAAGTAGGTGTATACCACTACGTTTGTACGGCGATGGCGCCGATGCCCAGCAACACTTTGAAATTATGACAGTCTTACCGATTATGGCGTGTGGCAGCAGTACGTTAGATACACGTCTTTTATGTAGCGTCCGAAACACGGACAAGACCACAGCGGACGCCCGCAAAAAGATCAATGAAGTTATTTCATGGAGCTTTCATTCGCTATGATACTAGATTTGATTTCCAGTTGGGGTTGTTGACCTTTTCGGGTATTTTCTGTTTTGGTGTTTTGGTGGTTTGTCCTTACACTAAATTCCCCCAATGCTTCAGTTCATAATTTTTTTGGATTTTCCTTTCCAACTCAAGGTTTGGGAAAACATCCACATGAAGATCCATGGGGCGAAAAATTTAGTGAAGACTACTGCCCCGAGAGGTTCTTGAGGGCGGGAACAGCACTTGCAGGGCCATTCACTT
Source organism: Breviolum minutum Mf 1.05b.01 (assembly GCA_000507305.1). Lineage (NCBI taxonomy): Eukaryota > Dinophyceae > Suessiales > Symbiodiniaceae > Breviolum > Breviolum minutum. Next base: position 2,650 of record DF245229.1, on the reverse strand, counting down.
TCATCTTAGACGGCATTCAAGGCGATGCTGATCTCATTGCATCTTTATTCACTCTGCAAAGATCCGTGGTTTAAAGATTTGAAGGGTTGTTTAAATGTTGGTTGTGTTGTTTGACCCAAGTATGAAAAATGAACGATATGAACTTTATGAAGCTTGATGGTTTTCCATTTCCCACTTAAAGGCCAAAAAACATTGAAAGGATCCTACCGGCACCGACAATGCTGCTACTTATGTGCTGCTGTAGCTGCATATGATGAAGATGAGGAAGATTTGTCAGAGTTCTTGTATACACAGTGGGGGAGAGATGCCGCCTATAGATCCCAGTTTCTTGATCTTAGCAACACTAAAATCCTTTTAGTAGCCCCTTTATCCTTCTGGTCCATGCACTCTTTTTCTGCTGTTTGACCTGTCTGCTTCATGCATGACACCTTCGTTTGAACCAAGGTTGACAACGACCGACGAGTTCGTGGCAGTCAACGGCAGAACTTCTTTGACAAGAATCCCTGGCTTTTCGCCCTGGAGAAACTTTGGCTTTGAGTGATGGAAGGGTCCCCTGGGGATTTATTTTGATGTCCTGGAATGAGAATATACATCTTTATTTTTTTTTTTAGATATTATAAATACCTGCTTCTCAAAATGCAGTGTTGTTAAGTAGACATATCCACCAAACAACTTCTGGGGAAGGTTGTTTTGATTCATGGTATATATTGTTGCATCCCCAAGGAATATATCCTGACCTGCTTCACATCTTGGATTTGGCTATCTATGTTGATATTTATTCAAGTGCATTCCTGCATTGGACTGATGATGCAAGTTTCTTTGATGGACGAACGAGAGATGAACGATTGCTGAAAATGTATACCCACTATAGCAAATGGTGCGTTGAAAACCGCAGCTTTGGCAATGATTTTTTTTTTCTAAGTTTGACCCTGGGATTTTTGGGGTGTTTGAATTTGAACGAATCTTTGATTTTTTTTTGGGCATCGAATTCAACAATAAGGTATCCCAAATGGAAGCAGGGCAAGAGCAATTCTTTTTTCAACTCAGACCCTTCAAAAGAAGAATTCTGCCTATCCATCAATTGGTCAAAAAAAATTAAACGGTGCAGCCTCACGCATGATGTTGAGTTGGGCCTGGTCTTTGTCCCAAGAAATATTTGAAGCACAATCTACGGAAGTAAACAGGTCTGGTTTGCTCAAACTGGATTTTTCGAAACCCTTTACACTGTATGGTTTTAATCATGGACCCCCAAAGAGTTTAATGGTGAATTTCATGAGCTTTCAGAAAAAACTGGCCCCGACAGGTGGATCCAAGAAGTACTTGGAGCATTGACTTCTATATCGATTCTATTTGCAGAAAACGGTCCAGGGAGGTTCTTGGGAAATACTGTGGTTCAGATCGAAACTGAATATATGAGATATCGGGAAAACTACAACAGTTACCAGGTTGTTGTGTATTGGCAACGTTTTTTTTTGAAGGTGGTGGATCGAGTGAAACTTGTTTCGATCTAATGTTTTGGATATAATTTTCCCAAACAACTATATCTCAGGTTTGGCATTGGATGCCCTACGCAAAGGGTATCTACGCTTCCCCGTTCGTCCGAAAATGCATTCGTTCGAGCATATGATTCTTAAATTTTACTTTGGTTTTTTTTTGGGGGTAATTCCCAAGATTTCACCATGTGAGTCACTTTTTGGTGGAGTCCCAATAAAAATCATTGGGTGGGAAATATATGACCCTGAATGGTGAAACAGATTTTAGGAATACATCTCACCTCAAAGGAAATTTCTCACATCCAAATAAAAGACTTAAACATACACAAGACCTTTAATTTTGAACATTGATTTTGGATTTGAAAAACCAACTTTCCTGTTGAATCACGGCGGTATAGAATTTGTTTTACCCATAAATGGCTGAGGTGTCTTGATTATGTTCCTCAAAGAGGAAACCCTCGTTTCTTCTCATGTCTTCTAGACGAAGATATGATACGACGGGCATCGTGTCTTTCATATTGTCATATTTTTTTTGCGGGGTTCTTTCAAAAAAACTTAAATGTGACATACTGGAATTAATTACCTGTAACAATCTCTGGCCATTCAAGGTAAAGGGGATCTGCAAGGGACTACATCCAAAAGTTTTTGCTGAAAGAGCTTTACAGCACTACTGCATGAGTGTGACGCTGCGGTGGACCGGAATGCTGCAAATGTGAGTCCAAAAAAAGGGTTTTCAAACCTGTGCGCTCTGTCACGAAAGATGGTGGCCAACGGTGGCATGTTTACTCATGCGTAAGCAACCTATATTTTTTCTTGTGTGGATTTCATATTTTGATAAAATCTACATTGTTTTTTTCTACGTTTTCCCCCCTTTCACCGTAAGATATACGTATATACAACTTTGTGTAATACAATTATGGTGCACTTACGGTGAAAGGTACCCACCCGCTCATGTTGAAAATGGCCCTAGTGCCATAAAACAATGTTTCTCTAGCCATACTTGCATGTGTTTCGTTGGCAATTGCAACTAGACATGCTCAAGAATCTATGAAATTTGACATCATGGTTTTAAGGGATGATCCCTTTGTCTCAGCCATGGGGTCCTATCGAGCCAAAGCCTCATAGGACAGTCTATCGGTCCTGACAACCTAAGTTGG
>DF245228.1:0-20183 GCA_000507305.1 Breviolum minutum Mf 1.05b.01 | reverse complement strand
GGGAACTACTTGTATATATGTAATTTGTTTCTAATATCATATATATATATATATATGAGTGGATGGTTTTCACATGCCCAGGCGATGCTAACTGCATATTTCACCCGCACCACTATTGCTACGGTGCTGCTTTTTGCTGGAATCCGATGGCTGGCAAGGAGGGTTGCAGAGACTAAGCAGCTGCCCTGGTGCCCTTTCCACCCTCTACCAATACCTAATGTCTTGTTTCTTCTAATTTCAATAAAAATACCCGCCAAAGATTTTCTCCGCCAGGACCACGTCCATTACCGACTTGATCCTGAATGCTGTGGCATTGAATGCAATTCTGGATGTTCCTTGATTGGAACCTAAGGGCGTTGTTGAGTTCAAAGACGCGTAGGGTTGAGTGATCACAGAGTTTCAGCGGCTTAATGCGATGGGGGGTGTCCCCGAAGGGTGAAGGGTGGAACAAAAGGTATAAACAGACAGAAAATAGCTGGTACCTTTCCATCCTATTTGGGGTCTATGGTGGTATTATTTCACTATATTTGTTTCGAACAGGGAAACGACTTTTGAATGATTGGATCTTGAAAATGAAAACATTGAATGTCAGCGATAGTATGTTGGCTTTTGCTCTTCCGAGAATGATAAGAATTACAGCAAACAGATATTGTTGAACAAATTCGTAAACCATAGTAAAGAACCCATGAACTAACAGTGTTTTGATTCTCCCAACTGATGGACGATTTCGTCCATGAACAGTTGTTCAATTTCTGACCAATGTTCTCGCCTGCGGAATCGGATAGATGACTCGCGTTTGCTGGTGCTCTCCATCCTTTTCTACTGTATTGTGTATTATGTTGTGTTGTACTGCAGTGCATCGTATTGGCGTTTATTGTCCTGTTTGGTATTGCTTTTCTTAATTGTGTTGTCCGGGATGGTTCTGTACCTTGCTGTATCGCTAGTGTGCTGTGCAATGTCGTGTACTGCCTTGTCTTGTACTTCACTGTAGTGCATAGTTTTGTCTTGTTTTGTCCTGCATTGTGCTGTATTCTGCCGCCTTCTACTGTCTTGTCTCGTCTCCTGTTGTATTGTCTTTACTATACTGGAAAGTATTGTTTTTTCATGGAGCTACCAGTCTCATGTGGTATTCTTCTTCGTTATATGTCAAACCCTGATTTCAATGAGGTGACAGATGTACTCGTTGGGTTCGAAATGATCAAAACGATTGTCAGATTGGCAGATCCCGTGTTGGCACCCACTGAGATCATCCGAGGTTGATGAGTGGCTGTTTGCAGCATTTACACCGATTTCCATCGAACTGGCCGTGAAGACCCTGCAACCAGTGAAAGTGACGTATAGCAGCAGAAGGAGCCAACTCGAACCCCTGCTGTGACTGTACTGTTTTTCTTTTCAGTGATTGTTTTTTGAAGTTTTGAACAAAGAGGTTATGTGAAAAAACAGAACGAGATTCTGGCAAGGGGTGCAGTGAAGGGCAGTCTTTTTCCGTGAAGACTCTGGAACTTAGGAAGCTGTGTTTTTATTTGCCTTATTGTTCACAACTTTGCTGGTACCATATCTTGTACTGCTGCAGCCGTTAGGGGCGACCATGACAGATGTGAAATGGCAACTCTGTGGTGGCAATCAGACCTTTGTTCTGGCACAGAATGCGCAAACCCAAGTGGTCACAGGTTTGGCCACCACAAGAGGTGGGCAAGAGATGTCAGTAGTTGAAAGAGCTGTCAAGAGACATATCTTCAACCAACAGGAGACTCCATATTATATCTCCTTTCAACCTGGTCCAACTCAATTTGATTCCCAAAGAACCGCCGATATGCAAGCTGACCAGGAGGGACCTGAGTTGTTGGGTCGATTCCTGTATGTTGTCCGTTGGCGTTTGGGTAGAAATAAACACACTTTACAGATGTCTCTGTCTGGTTTGGTTTGGATTGACGTAGAGATACCTGAAATCCTGAGTCCGGGGTTGATGTTGAAGTTCAGACCCAAAACCGCAAGGGGTAGAGTAGGTCAAGGTACATTGGGGTGATCAGGCTAACGTTGAAGCATGGCCCAGTGCAACTAAAGTGCGAAGAGCATGTGATTTCAATTTTGGGGGTTGCAAATCAAAGATGGGCCAGTTAAGCATCACCAAAAATCTTGAAATTTTCAACTTGAAAAAACCCAGTGTCAAGAATTCCAAAGCAACGGGTTATTATGCTATGTGACTAAGGATGCTCACGCAGACACAAGCACACATCAACACAACTCTGCAGCACGAACAGCCACCAAGATTCCAACTTGTGGCAAGTCAGTAAGACCGCGAACGAAAATAGCAACAGCAAGCTACAGCAAAATCAGCCACATCAAGACATGATTTGTAAATTGGTCGCTGAAAGACTTGCCCTTTATCAGCTCTGAAATATCCAATCGATGACCTTTTGTCGCTTGCCAATCCCCAACAAAAAAAAGGAGCAATGGACTGCTTGTGTGGAAACTGACTTTATGCACCCTGACGGGTTTCTTTATCAAGATGCGTTGATGGAATCTCTCGTATCTCCGCGCCTGCATACAGCAGCAGCAATGTTGGGCGTCTTTGAAGACACATGTCACCAACTGGGTTGAGCCGTTTTCACCTGTTCTTGTAATATGTCGGCATATATCGGCAAACTTTATCGAGACGTCAGGCGACCGAAAACCCTGCGTGGGACAGGTAAGATTGGCTAGGGTTGCGAGATGTTCTGTTTTTGGGATTTATGTAAAAAATCGTCACGTTTTGATTGAAGAAGCTTGGTGGTTGTCAATCTGTTGAGAACTGACATGGAATGGATGATTACCTGTCTTTCTTGATTATTATCAGTGCTTGCAGATGGGTTGAACTCAGGAAGTCTCCAATTGTTCAGAGCTTAAACACCTCTGCGACCTACCCGAAGCCCGTCTGCTGCGGATGGTCTGTGGTTCCACATGTGGATGTACAGATCCATTGAGTCAACCCTTTCACAAGGTTGGCACATCGGTTTTCATGGGCAAAACTGGGAGACTGTAATATGATCATTTTATATATCATTTTCATGGATATTTTTGACCATCTCCGAAACGAGGTGGTGCGTGGTGGCTGTACAGATTCATGCTTGAAACTTGGAGAGCAGGCGCTGGAGAACGTTGAATGCAACGACCAGCCACCTGGAGACTTGGCTGAACCTTTTCTTTGGGGACCGGCCAGGTTTGGTTTTGGGTGACTCTGGTGGCTTCCCCCAGCTTCAGCCCAGGTGAGCGTTGGAGGATCTTCTGGGACACCTATCCAGATGCTTTGTCCGACTTTTTTGGTAATAATATGTCACTTCTCAGAAGACTCATTTTTTCTGGTGTCCAACAATTTTTTGGTATGTTTTTTTTTTAAATTTTGTTGGTATGTTTGTTTTTGGTCAAGGATTTGATGAAGAATTGCTTAGGCCGAAACAGCCGAAACAGCAGGGATTTTTCCGTGGGAGACCAAGGTCTGGAACGGTGGTGTATCCTCAGATCGAATCCTTGGTGGCAGAGATGAAAGTCAGAGGATGTTCTGGTTTGCAAGATCCCACTTTGCAGTTTGCACCTTTGCATGAAACTAAAAGATGAGTGCCGAAATTTTACATGGACCTTAAATTGCTCCAAAGCCTGATGATGATTTGCTAATTGTTCTCTTTCTTGTCGTTTTTGTTGTTCTAATTCTGTTGCGTGTTCTGATCTTGGTCGTTGCAGAGCTTTGTCATTCCACTTCTCCGTAAGGAGATAACCAGCTCTACACCGTGGTGTGAAGGATTCTCTCCACTCTTTCGGCCACTCGCCTGGCTGTGCCCAGAAAGTTGTGGCTGTAAAAATGCCACGCGGCAACTTCAGAGTTGTCCCAGTAGCTGTGAATTGAGCGGCACTTCGCTGTAGAGCTACGCTTTGGTGGGAGATCCGTTGTGTGGTGAGAGGTTCTACTTGATGCAATATCCTTTCAACTTTGCCTCTCAGTGATGTATAGTATACTGTATAGTGTACATATTTGTATGTGTGCTCATGTTCATGTCAATCTCAAGCGAAGCTTGGGTTTGTCACCGGTTCATGCCCTGGCATGGAATGAGGGTATCAGTCCCCGTTCGATGCAAGGAAACAGTTCCGCAGATGCCCTACTGGTAGTGGTATTCACTTGAGGATTCTCGTTGATAAATCCCAGAAACAACAGTAACATCTCTGATCATCTCTGATTGAAGAACAACATCCAGTTTTTGTAATCTTAATTTCAACCTCGCTTTTGAGTGACAACCATCATTAAATACCATGCTATGTTCACTCCTTCTGTACCTGCATCCAAGTTGCCGGTGCTTAAGCCACAGAGAGCATGGGCCATTTCTGAACCAAGTCCGGCCAAGGTTTTCAGAGTCAGCTTGGAAAAACAAGACGAGTGGGCCTTAGTGGAAGATCAATCCACTGAAAACGACCCAGTTTGCATGGTCCAAAAATGTCTAACCGTCTATGGATTCAAAAAGGGATCTTGTAGGGTTGGGCTACTATTGCCAATGGCGCGTACTCTCAAGAGGGCCCTACCTCCAATGGAACCAGATACTCCCAAACCTTCAGCATGATGTGGCAGGTTCATCTGTGGGCTGCAATTTTATTGTCTTTGACCTCTAGAATGAATCTATGTGTCAGCTACGCTTGTGGAAGTCAAAATACTTCCATTTTTGGGACATGTACAAAAGGTAGCAGGATGAGTCAGGTGTGCTTGCAGCCCAAAGTGGGGCAAGTGTGCCTGCACAGTGTGCTTCTTGCACAAGCTCGGGCTTTTCAAACCTGGTGGTCTTCCCAGATGAAAAAATTTGGAACATGAGGGTTCAATCACAAGACATTTGCAGAGGGTGGCAAATTACATAGTGCTGGTGAGGAATGTAATCTGGCCGCAGAGGTGGTAATTTCCGAGAGCTATTGCATAATTATTGTATATATGCTGAGGACGAGCCGTCGCAATCCCAAAGGCACAAGGAAGAGTCCTAAGTTTATCATGTATTTCTGGCGGCAAAATTTAGCAGTTCAAATCTGCTGTTTGCTTGACATGGGAACCAAGCCACAGACATGGTGACATGGACAAATGGATCACGTTTTCTATGTTTATTTGCAACCATTTCTTTCTTCTCTTTCTGGCTCAAGGCTTTTTGTTTTTTCATTTAAACATGGCATTTTGAGATCAAGTGCAGCTCCCAAACTGAGTACCAACGAAGAGTTTTACCGGCCACATCAAGCTCCCATGAAACGCATTCAAACCCATCACTAGGGGCTTTTCGGTGCCAGATGGTCAGAGAACCTAAAGTAACAAGCCTAAGATTTGCAAGATTCGGCAGTGCAATAGATATTCCTATTGTCATTCATATCTTACTGGCGGGCCTTGGCCGGGTAATTGCAGATCCAAGGTGCCCAAAGTCTTTTGTGAATGGTGCAGCAGTGAGGCAAGTTGAAATTTTCAGAAATGCTTGATGACATATCTCCATGTCTCGGACCTGGCTTGCTTTGGCTCAAAAGCGACCATCTTAATTTCTCACATCTTAACTCTCTCTTGAGTACCCTCTCGGGGCCGCAACATGGCGCCGATTTCATTCTCATTCGTATTGCCGGTGCTGCTTCGCTGGGCAGCAGCCGAACAAGCATGTTCAGCTGATGAAGCGTGCTCGACTCACGCTGTCTCTAAGGCTTTGTTGCAAACAGTCCACAAGAACACTACAGGACTTCATTCAGTGGAGATGTCTGAGATTGAGGAGAATCGATCCAAAGGTTGTGGCATGGGTGTCTCAGGCGTTTGTGTGGCAACCATGGACTGGAAGCATGAACTTGCAAACATGGCGCCAGGAAGCAGTGCCAACTTCTTCAACACCTTTTTGAAGGTTTGGGATGATGCAACTCCTACAACTGGTACAATCTTCTGCATGGGAGATCGGGAAGGATCCTGGATCGTGAGCAACACATATGGCCAGAGTGGAACTCTCTATGATTCCTTCCAAGGTATGACTTACCTGCGAAATCTCTTCATAGCTCCGGATGACACACAGACTTGGGGAACTGTTGGCTTGTACATGGGCCTATTTTGTCCTGCTGGCTCAAGTGTTGATCAGTACACAGAACTCAAGGTTGGTTTTGCCTTCAACAAATGTGGTTCAGGAGTGAATTTCATGTTGTCCATCAGTGCAGATACCATGGAATGTTTCGCAGACAAATTTGCTCCTGGGCTAAGTCGCTTAGCAGGTTTGGTGCCAGAGCTGAGTATTGGAATTTCCATTGACCGGAAATTGTCCAAGACTGTGACGTTGGCTCATGGAGATGGTGATTCCATTCGTGTTGGTGACATCACATTGAAAGCTCATCTTGCGATGAGTACTACTGTGCGCTTTTCCATTGGTCAATTGATTGGCATTCATGACACCATTGGTGACCTACTGGCTGGTGATTTGCAAGTGCAATTAGCACTAGCATATGATGGGAGCGAAAATTTGGTATCAGCCTTGACTTGGTTAACTTCCAGTGATCTTGGTGATGCTTTGCCAGACCTCGTGGGTGGCTTTGCATCAGCTTATCACGTTGGACCACCGGCTGCAGCTCTCTTGTTGCAGCAAAGTGGTGCTGCTCCGGAGGCGTAGATGCGTAGATTGGATTGAAACGACTAAATCATCTGAAGTTTGTTTTTGGATGACATACGAAATGGAAGTGTTTGTCACTGTTTGTCACTGTTGCACTGTTGCAGGTGGTGTCAATGGTTGAGCGCATGCAGAGGTCCACCACCATGCTTTCCGTCACTGGCTACGTCACCTTGGCTCTCGCCGGGGCTTCTCAAGGGTTCCTTCCCGAATTTTGGCTTGAAACAAACAGATGAAGTCAATGCAGTGACATCAATTTGTCAAGACATCCTAGCTTCCGAGAAGTGCTTTCCATTTTTTCAATGTCATCCTTGAGCCCAGGACATGTCCTTCCAGCTCGCGCAGGTGAACATGATGTTGAGGACTGGCCCTGCAGAGAGCAGTGAGGACAGGTATGGAAAAAGCATATCACACGTCATTGAAATGGGTGTCGGTGGTCAGGTTTAATGGTCTCTCTTGCGTTTTGATTTTCTTGTTTTCTTTTTAATGGTTTTGTCAGAGTTTTATGGATGGTAAGCAACCTGTGCTTTGAGGACACAGACTATGCAGAATCACACCTGCCCGGCTTATATTTCTACCTTTCTGTTGATCTAGGCCGGACCACTAACAAGTATTCCGAATCTCGCCGAGTGTTTTGCTCATTTGCTGGTTCCAAAAATCCCTTGTGATTTGACCCATCTCTTGCACCAAAACACAGGTGCCTTCGTCGAGACTATTGTGAGCACAGTGCTTGGCCAAGTTGGAGGATTGCTAGATGTGGTGGGAGCCAATGTGGATGGTGGCATATCCTTGACAGCAAATCAGGGCATTGGCTTTTTCGTCAACACGGCGGGCATTGGCTTCTACACTCAAGCAAAGGTCAGCGGTTCTACTACTGAGATTAAGTGTGTCTTCAAGTTTGGAAATGGCAAACTGAAATGCAAAGCAAGGCTGGGATGGGCCGAACTCTTTCTCCAATCAGGAAAGTATGTCGTGCGAAAGATCAACAATTTTGGGGGAAGCGGCGCGCAAGAGATAGCAGAATTCTACACGGATAGTGTAGGGGGAAACGGGGAAAAGTTTGCGAGATCTATTGTCAACAAGGGAAAGAAGGTGACACAGAAGGTCAAGTGCAAAATCAGCAACCTGCTCGGTGGCTCTTGTGGCAAGTCTGGTGGCACCCCCAGCAGCTGTGGAGATGGCACTGAGTATGTCATCAAAAATCAGCAGGACAAATGCCTCCAGGTATCTCCAGATTGCTTCGAGCCTGAATCTGATGGAAAGATCTACTATTACAGAAGGAATTGTCTGCCCTCCTTTGATGAATGCACTCACTTTTCGAGCAGCTATGCCAAGCAGATGCAAAGCTTTTGGTGGTTTACAAAAGATCGCTACTTGTGCAATGAGTACATGCACAACATGCACTTTGGTGACATCCCGGATCCGGACAACAACCCCAAATGTCTTAAGCTGAAAGATGAGAAGGTTAAGTTCTCCAGGGAACCAACACCCTTCGACATTACAAAGAAGTCCACTGAGAGGTTCCGAGTTGCATTTCATGGTGTCACAGGTCCGTATGGACAGGTTTGCTTCCAAACATCTTCGGCTGGTTCCTATTTGAACCAAGGGCGTAGGCGTCGTCGCTACTGGCAAGAAGTCTATGTTCGTGGCTATGATGGCGGACGTCGCCGACGACGATGCGACAAGGATGGAGCCAAAAAGATGCGGATATACCAGAAGAAAGAACCAGGAAATGGGGAAAACTATGAGAAAGAAAATGGAGATGCCCAATTTCAAAAAAATTGTAATCGATAGAATTCCATGGCAAACCATCCATCTCAAGGGCCTTTTTGTTGGTTGCAATAAAGCTTGCCACCAGCACGAACTCCAACGATCCGCTTCAGATGGCATTCAAAAAGTGCGTGCTGGTTCCTGGTTCGAAGATCCTTCGAATATTGTTGAAGATGTGCTTGAATTCATGATATATGCCTCAATGCTTCCATCCAAGATTATTCAGTTCACCCCTGGGGCCCTACCTCCAACGGAACCAGAGAATTCCAAACCTTCAGCATGATGTGGCAGGTTCATCTGTGGGCGGCAATTCTATTGCCTTTGACCTCAAGAATGTATCTATGCGTCAGTTACACTTGTGGAAGTCAAAATACTTCCATTTTTGGGAGATGCACAAAAGGTAGCAGGATGAGTCAGGTGTGCTTGCAGCCCAAAGTGGGGCAAGTGTGCCTGCACACTGTGCTTCTTGCACAAGCTCGGGCTTTTCAAACCTGGTGGTCTTCCCAGATGAAAAAAATTGGAACATGAGGGTTCAATCACAAGACCTTTGCAGAGGGTGGCAAATTGCATAGTGCTGGTGAGGAATGTAATCTGGCCACAGAGGTTGTAATTTCCGAGAGCTATTGCATAATTATTGTATATATTTTTGCTGAGGACGAGCCGTCGCAATCCCAAAGGCACACGAAAGTATATTTCTGGCGGCAAAATTTAGCAGTTCAAATCTGCTGTTTGTTTGACATGGGAACCAAGCCACAGACATGGTGACATGGACAAATGGATCACGTTTTCCATTGATTTTTCATTTGCAACCATTTCTTTCTTCTCTTTCTGGCTCAAGGCTTTTTGTTTTTTCATTTAGATATGGCATCTTGAGATCAAGTGCAGCTCCCAAACTGAGTACCAACGAAGAGTTTTACCGGCCACATCAAGCTCCCATAAAACGCATTCAAACCCATCACTAGGGGCTTTTCGGTGCCAGATAGTCAGAGAACCTAAAGTAACAAGCCTAAGATTTGCAAGATTCGGCAGTGCAATAGATATTCCTATTGTCATTCATATCTTACTGGCGGGCCTTGGCCGGGCAATTGCAGATCCAAGGTGCCCAAAGTCTTTTGTGAATGGTGCAGCAGTGAGGCCAGTTGAAATTTTCAGAAATGCTTGATGACATATCTCCATGTCTCGGACCTGGCTTGCTTTGGCTCAAAAGCGACCATCTTAATTTCTCACATCTTAATTCTCTCTTGAGTACCCTCTCGGGGCCGCAACATGGCGCCGATTTCATTCTCATTCGTATTGCCGGTGCTGCTTCGCTGGGCAGCAGCCGAACAAGCATGTTCAGCTGATGAAGCGTGCTCGACTCACGCTGTCTCTAAGGCTTTGTTGCAAACAGTCCACAAGAACACTACAGGACTTCATTCAGTGGAGATGTCTGAGATTGAGGAGAATCGATCCAAAGGTTGCGGCATGGGTGTCTCAGGCGTTTGTGTGGCAACCATGGACTGGAAGCATGAACTTGCAAACATGGCGCCAGGAAGCAGTGCCAACTTCTTCAACACCTTTTTGAAGGTTTGGGATGATGCAACTCCTACAACTGGTACAATCTTCTGCATGGGAGATCGGGAAGGATCCTGGATCGTGAGCAACACATATGGCCAGAGTGGAACTCTCTATGATTCCTTCCAAGGTCTGACTTACCTGCGAAATCTCTTCATAGCTCCGGATGACACACAGACTTGGGGAACTGTTGGCTTGTACATGGGCCTATTTTGCCCTGCTGGCTCAAGTGTGGATCAGTACACAGAACTCAAGGTTGGTTTTGCCTTCAACAAATGTGGTTCAGGAGTGAATTTCATGTTGTCCATCAGTGCAGATACCATGGAATGTTTCGCAGACAAATTTGCTCCTGGGCTAAGTCGCTTAGCAGGTTTGGTGCCAGAGCTGAGTATTGGAATTTCCATTGACCGGAAATTGTCCAAGACTGTGACGTTGGCTCATGGAGATGGTGATTCCATTCGTGTTGGTGACATCACATTGAAAGCTCATCTTGCGATGAGTACTACTGTGCGCTTTTCCATTGGTCAATTGATTGGCATTCATGACACCATTGGTGACCTACTGGCTGGTGATTTGCAAGTGCAATTAGCACTAGCATATGATGGGAGCGAAAATTTGGTATCAGCCTTGACTTGGTTAACTTCCAGTGATCTTGGTGATGCTTTGCCAGACCTCGTGGGTGGCTTTGCATCAGCTTATCACGTTGGACCACCGGCTGCAGCTCTCTTGTTGCAGCAAAGTGGTGCTGCTCCGGAGGCGTAGATGCGTAGATTGGATTGAAACGACTAAATCATCTGAAGTTTGTTTTTGGATGACATACGAAATGGAAGTGTTTGTCACTGTTTGTCACTGTTGCACTGTTGCAGGTGGTGTCAATGGTTGAGCGCATGCAGAGGTCCACCACCATGCTTTCCGTCACTGGCTACGTCACCTTGGCTCTCGCCGGGGCTTCTCAAGGGATCCTTCCCGAATTTTGGCTTGAAACAAACAGATGAAGTCAATGCAGTGACATCAATTTGTCAAGACATCCTAGTCCTAGCTTCCGAGAAGTGCTTTCAATTTCTTCAATATCATCCTTGAGCCCAGGACATGTCCTTCCAGCTCGCGCAGGTGAACATGATGTTGAGGACTGGTCCTGCAGAGAGCAGTGAGGACAGGTATGGAAAAAGCATATCACACGTCATTGAAATGGGTGTCGGTGGTCAGGTTTAATGGTCTCTCTTGCGTTTTGATTTTCTTGTTTTCTTTTTAATGGTTTTGTCAGAGTTTTATGGATGGTAAGCAACCTGTGCTTTGAGGACACAGACTATGCAGAATCACACCTGCCCGGCTTATATTTCTACCTTTCTGTTGATCTAGGCCGGACCACTAACAAGTATTCCGAATCTCGCCGAGTGTTTTGCTCATTTGCTGGTTCCAAAAATCCCTTGTGATTTGACCCATCTCTTGCACCAAAACACAGGTGCCTTCGTCGAGACTATTGTGAGCACAGTGCTTGGCCAAGTTGGAGGATTGCTAGATGTGGTGGGAGCCAATGTGGATGGTGGCATATCCTTGACAGCAAATCAGGGCATTGGCTTTTTCGTCAACACGGCGGGCATTGGCTTCTACACTCAAGCAAAGGTCAGCGGTTCTACTACTGAGATCAAGTGTGTCTTCAAGTTTGGAAATGGCAAACTGAAATGCAAAGCACGGCTGGGATGGGCCGAACTCTTTCTCCAGTCAGGAAAGTATGTCGTGCGAAAGATCAGCAATTTCGCGGGAAGTGGCGCGCAAGAGATAGCAGAATTCTTCGCCAACGCTGTAGGGGGAAACGGGCAAAAGTTTTCCAGATTTTTTGTCAACAGGGGAAAGAAGGTCGCACAAAAGGTCAAGTGCAAACTCAGCAACCTGCTCGGTGGCTCTTGTGGCAAGTCTGGTGGTACCCCCAGCAGCTGTGGAGATGGCACTGAGTATGTCATCAAAAATGAGCAGGACAGATGCCTCCAGGTATCTCCAGATTGCTTCGAGCCTGAATCTGATGGAAAGGTCTACTTTCACAGAAGGAATTGTGTGCCCTCCTTTGATGAATGCACTCACTTATCCAGCAGCTATGCCACGCAGATGCAAAGCTTTTGGTGGTTCACACGAGATCGCTACTTGTGCAATGAGTACATGCACAACATGTACTTTGGTGACATCGGGGATCCGGACGGCAACCCCAAATGTATTCGACTGCATGATCAGAAGGTGTACTTCGACAGGGATAATCCAACACCTTTCCACATTGCAAAGAAGTCCACTGAGAGGTTCCGAGTTGCATTTTATGGCGTCACAGGTCCATATGGACAGGTTTGCTTCCAATCATCTTCGGCTGGTTCCTATTTGAACCAAGGGCGTAGGCGTCGTCGCTACTGGCAAGAAGTCCATGTTCGTGGCTATGATGGCGGACGTCGCCGACGACGATGCGACAAGGGTGGAGCCAGCGCCATGCGGATCTACCAGAAGTTGGAACCAGGAAATGGGCACAACTATGAGAAAGAAAATGGAGATGCCCAATTTCTGAGGAATTGTGCTCGATAGAATTCCATGCCAAACCATCCATGCAAGGATTACTGTATACTATGGATGTCTCTCAAGTGGCTTTTTTGTTGGTTGCAACGAAGCTTGCCACCAGCACGAACTCTAACGAGCCGCTTCAGATGGCATGCAAAAAGTGCGTGACGGTTCCTGGTTGGAAGAGTCTTCGAATATTCTTGAAGATATGTTTGAATTCATGATATATGCCATTCTTTGTATTTCTTGATGTACTGTACAGGGCTTTTCCTTTTCAACTTGCAAAACCTTTGAAACGATTTGGGAAGGTGGCGAATTCGACTGTCACATGTATGCCGCTGGCGCCGAGTTGTCCGAGGAAGTTGGGTTTGACGGCGTGGGGCACCTCCCTCGGACAGGGAGGGTGACATCGGTGCAGGACCTACGAGATCTTGGCCAAGCTTCATGGGCGCTGTCAGATATCCTTGAGGCACCGGATTGTAAATTGAGATGTAGAGTGTGAAGTGAGGATTGAAATGTAGAAAGATATTGAAACGGATCTCAAATCATCCCAAAATCATTTATATGAGATGAAAAATCACCACGACTGACAGGTTGAATCGCCCAAAGCTCAAGATCAGGAGCTAGTTCTCTATTTTGGGTCTCCTTGGAGCTGTATGGTTGTCAGTTGTCATTGTCCCAGGAGCTGTACCAATCCCTAGCAGAAGCAGCACGTAGCTGCGATCTTGAGAAGCTGCTAAGCATCTCCGATGCTCATTTAACTGAGCTTAGCTGCATCAATGCAGTTGGTGAACCCAGTGCATTAGACTCATTAGACTGTTGTATACACACATATTCATTTGATTCGCGCAGGATGGACATATGATATTTTCAAATAGTCTTTCTTGATATGGTCGGACCATGCTGGGCCCAATTTCATGGCATTTTCCAAGGCTTTTGCCTTGATCAGGGCAGCCAGAATGGTCGAGGTGGCAGATTTTCCATGTGACATGGTGCAGCAGATCAAATGGGGAACCCTCAGGCTGAACGAAAACAAGACAAGGAGCCCAAGGACAACAACTGCCATTGAATTTCATTCAGATCTCCGGGACACAATTTGGCATTCATTGTTCTACCTCCAACATTGTAGGAAAAGCCGTTGAATCCGAAGCTTTTGAACCTCTTGCGGCATGTTGTTGCCTAAGTTACCAAGTTTTAGCATTGTTTTGCTTGTAGCCGTTTCTCCATTCGTTTTGCCATTTCTTTGGGAGAAGGAGTGTCTCACAGTTATTGAGGTTGAGAGCATCGTAATTGCCGCACATCGCCGGAGAGGCAGCGAATGAGATGTCAACGAATGAGATGTCCAGCCACCAAACAGTATTCGTTGTAACTACTGTTAAGAAACCGCAATTCTGAGGTTTTGAAAGCGCGGCAGAGGCGGATTTGGAGGAGTTTACTCTTGGATTTTTGCAAGGTTAGCATTGTGCAAGGTGATAAGGCATCCTGAACAAGAGATGCCATTTGAGAGTATGCTTTCTCTCATTTCCAAGACCTATTCAATCTTTGTAGGTTCAGATTGACTGTTCGATCCCAGTGTTGCTTCTCGCATGGTGTAGAAACAGTGCCACTGAAGGATGACTCATCCTCCGACGAGTCAAAAGTCGAGGCACGATTTTGTTCCGGTTCCACAGTCATGCCTGCAATCAATTGGTGCATTGTGCACCCCCGCCATCAAGATAATGGAAGTAGGATCTAATCTAAACAACTGTCTCATGTTTGCAGCAACAAGGTCAACAGCAGTTTGATTGTGGCAGGGAAGTCTTGATTTCCAGGACCAGGGTTTGCACATGGCTTGGACATTGTCTTCGATTTCTTGGGCTCTAGGCCTACTGGGCTTGCTACTCAGCACTGAGAATCTCTTGTAGACTTCCAGAAGTTCCCAGTTGCCAAGGCTACAGAAACGAGGAATTTCTCCTCTGCCTGGCCAGGACGGGAAGATGTGGTAGCCTCGTAGATATTTGCATTTAATGAACATTTGTTGCCTTGAATCTGGGATTTCGCTGCAGCCTCCGACTGCGCAGTTTGGTGAAACCACACTTTCCACACTTCAGTCCACATCAGCTTCAGCACCTTGGAAAAGCAGTGGAATTTTGTGGGGCAAGATGGGTTTCTTGTTGCATTTGTTACATCTTTAAGGAACTGCTTGTGGGCATTTGCCTCGTTGGGCATGAAGGACTCAGGGCCTTTCTTCGGGTCGGGGCCCCGGACCTTGAACCTGGCCAGTTTGGCACAACGGTTCCACGAATGTGTTTGCCAGGGCTGCGGTTGAAGCTATCGAGCCTCGTGTCTTGGCATGTCCGAAATGGATTGCTGGAACTTGAAATACCTTGGAGTTCTCAGATTATCTCGTGAATATTTTTTTGCCGCCCATTTTTACATGAGTTTTCTCAGGAATTCGTGACTTTAGCAATGAGCAACTTGGCAGTATGAAAAATTCAGCAGCTTGTTTCTGTTGGGATTTTTTCTGATAGCCCAGGAGCTTGGTGGCCATCCTGACGTCTTTTGCTAAAGTGAAGGCTGGATGCACGACATGATGCACCAGCATGGACATTTGGAAGTGGATGGTTTAGATTTTTTTTTGTTTGCCAGGTCTTCAGTCCTAATCTGTTTGATGCAGCAGCAGAGGCACACCGGTCATGTCCATGCAGGCAGATGATTTTTTTGGAAGCCAACGTTGCCTTCCAGGTCCTTGCTAAAGAAGGGAGCCTGGTCAGGCCGCAGGTACGCGTCTTGTTTAGAGTCCTCAACACATGAGCATGTTGTGAGTTCATCTTTTTTTGGAAGCATGTTTTGCATTGGTAGACATCATGCTCTACATCCTGAGAACGAGAGCTTGTAGGATATGGTTGATGCTACTGAGGACATTGCGAACTGCACGTGGGCTTTTGCAACTTCAGGGCATGCACACCCGGAAATTTTCGCAGGCCCACAGATTCGGTCACGATGTTGGATAGCAGGTGCCACAGGTCCAGCATGTAACAGGGTCAAGGTTTCCGGTGTACAAGTGAGTCTTGTCTTGCCATGTTGTGCAGCCAACCCCTTGCGTTTCAACGGATCCCATCCTTTCATTCATGGTTTATTCCACCCATCCGCCAAACCCAAGGGCTCAGCAGTTTTGCAGTGCAACGCTTGCACGAGTTTCAGCCCGAGCAGGTTGGGGGTTTATTTCATTGCGACCTGTTGCGTTGTGTTTTTTTTTTGGTTGCCTTGCAGAGCGTGAACGACTCAGCTTACAAATATAGCCTCCAGACCTCAATCACCAGGTGGCTTTATTGGTGTGGGCATTTTCATTTGTGCGCTGCAGATCTGATGAGCTTTTTGAGGCTGTTGAGCTTTTTGAAAAGTCAGGAATGGTCACCCACAGTCTGGAGGGGAGTACTGATATCAGCATGATATCAGCTTTACTGCATGGTCCATGATTCCATATGAGATTCGTAGTGTTTCCCCAACTGTGGTAGACACAATCGTGTCTGTTTAGGCAGTGACGAATACAGTGGCTGAGACCTGAATCTCATTTTTGAAAACGCTACACACTACCATTCTGAAAAACGCGACTTTGGAGAGATCACTGCGTGTGACTTAGGCGGAAAGATATAGACAATTCTCGCCAGATAGCATTCCCGGCTGGTTTTGGCAAAGTTGTTGAAAAAGCTGTTTGATGAAATGAGACCGTGAAGGATATCTGACTCAAGATGGAAAAGAGATCATGGCGTTTCTCGAGCTTGGAGCATGGGTGTTCAGATGGTGTTCAGTATTATTCACCCATGGCATCGTAGAAACATCCATGAAACAAGGACAAGATAGGACCAAGCATGGCTCAAAAAGATCCTTTGGATTGCATGGAGCCAGGCCTGGCCAATGTTTTGCAAGCCTTTGCGTTGGTGGGTCACCGCGGAAGCCTGTTGATTCTCGAGGCAAGGCTATGCACCAAGAATTAAAAGTCGAAAACAGGTCTTCAGACTGGAAAATGATTTTCGAATAGTTTTTTTCTAAAAAGAAATCCATGTCGACATCTCAATTTTTCCAGAGTTTGTGGCCTTGTCATGCCTCCCTTTTTGACTTGGGGTATTTGTAGAGATGACCAAATTTGCACATGTTGCACATGGTCCGACGTTGCCATTGGGCTGATTGCAGCTTGTTGGTACCTCTAGATGTAGGGCGGTCTGGGTGTCATGGCCTCGTGGCAGTACGGTCCGGATGGTGCACGAGGCCATGCAAAGTATCTTGGTGAAATCAAGCCTTTGGCCTTTAACAGAAATGTAAGGCTTTCCAGTTTTTGGGGGTTGGGGCCTAATTTTTTTTGGGGGGGCATATGTCATGAAGATGTTGGTATTTGTATGATATGATATAACATGAGATGATATAACATGAGATGATATGACATGATATGATATGTATGCAAACATGTATGTGTATCATCCGTGCATGTGCTCACACACACACACACACACACACATGCACACACGTTTTTGTCTAGGACTGTGAATATGTCCTTGTAAAGCGACGCTTCTCAAAAAGAAGTGAAACGAGTACCTTTGAACATGAGAGCCAGAGTGGGCACAGGCCCAGTATGGATACCTGCGCCAACGAAGCTATTCCGCCACGGGGAAGGGTGGTCTGATCAACCACCTGTACCTGCATTCACTTGAGACTGACATATCCATGGAGAAACTGATGACCTTCTCTTGTTGAATGACAAGCTGTTGCTTCCAAAATCTACGAAATACTAGAATTCATGCAAGGCACCCACAGTGCCTAGCATTCCACTCTCTGTGTGTCTGACTTAATCTGTGCATATTTATTGGATGGACAGCTGGATGGCTGGATAGGTTGATGGGGTGGATGTGTGGATGTATGGCAAAGCTGATAGACTCGCAGCAATGCGCTCAATGTATCTCATTTCATTGCACGTGTTCATTGCACGTTTTCCGATATTTTTGGGTGTTTTAGACAAACCATGCTGCTGCTGCTGCTGCTGCTGATGATGATGATGATGATGATGATGATGATGATGATGATGATGATGATGATGATGATGCTGATGATGGTGGTGTGCATCTATTTGTCTATGCCTATGTCCTCCGTCTCCATAGCATCAGACCACACCTATAACATTATGCGTGGATGCATGTGTGTGCACCATGTGCATTTTTTGTCTTACAGCTTAGTATGCATCTTTGTCTGTAGATGTGTTTGTGACGGCATGTGTGCAGTGCAGATATTATCTGCGTGTGGAGGTGTGTATGCTTACCAGTCATCGTGTTTCAAAGCAGTAATAGTGGAAAACCATGTTGATACGGGTATCTGTGCGAGCAGATGTGACCAACAAAACGTAGAGTGTCAATTCTTGCGCAATCAATAGCAGGCCTGAGAGGTTCATCATGGAATTGTTGTCAATTCTCTGTGAGGCATATTCCTGAGTGCACTTCTCACATTACCACAGATGCTCTCAGCAGAAGGGTGTCAGCCACTTTGTGGCCTTGACACGCAGCGTCCTGGGAGATGTCAGGTCAATCCCGTTTACACGGCCAACTTGCTTGACAGGCTGAGTCCTGAAAGCATTTGGGGAGAGGTGGCTGCCCAAAACTTGGCATGTAGAAGTTTGAATGCTTCTACTTGTTCAAGTCAGTGTGAATTTAGGGATGGGACCTGCATGATGCATGCAAACTGGATTGCAAGAAGGCTAAGCAATGCATCCATTGGCGGCATCGCTACAAAGTGTGGTTTGTTGGGACAGATCATGGCAGATGAAGTAACCTGCTACGAGCTAGATCGGACAGTGTGCACCACTACCAATGGCACTTCATGCTCGTGGGACGGTGTACGTGGTGTTTGTGGTATCTCTCCTACCCATGTGCTGGTGTTGCTGCGGCAGGACCGGAGTTGGAGAAGGGAGAACTGAGAGAACCGTGTATTGGTTGATCAGGAGGCTAAGCTTAGGAAACTTAACAACATTTCCAAATTGATTTCTTTAGCCTTTACAAAGCATGGCTAGCAGCAAGCATTTTCAACCTGTTGACTTGTGTGTCTGGGAGGACTTCCGCGAAGAGCTAGTTCGGGTTGCGTTTCGAAGAGAACGGTGTAATTTGATCACCACGGCGAATCTTTGCACGGGTTCCTGCTTTTGGGATGCCTCTACATCTAGCTGTACATTAAAGACTTTGGAAGCACTCCTTGCAGTGATTGATGAGGATTGTCCCTTGAGGCAGGCTTAAATTGTGTTCAACCTTGCTGTGACATAATCCAATGTATGCGTTCTATGATGGGGGAATGTCAACATATCCAACCTTTGATCCAAAGGAATCATATGGACTTTGGATCAACTGACATTTGTTGGCATCTTTTGCCGATCAGGCTGGTCCTCGGTATGCAATCAGCCTGTCGGGACCTCAATAAACGCAGAAACTGCACGAAGTCTCGAAACGCCTTAGGAAGCTGTTGGCAAACTTTCGGTCATGAAAAGAGAAACTGGTGCCCCTTTCAGATTTCTTGTATGTAGACAGGGTATGTACAAAAATACAACAGAAGGCACTATGACTTCTGGAGATTTGAATCCATGTTAGGTAAAGAGCGCAGCAACTGCTCGGAAGTCCGAGCTGATGATGGCCTACAGGATTGGGGGGGATGGATATTCACTCAGATTCACAAAGTTACCAGCTTTAGTGAAAAAGAAGGGGGGAACAGCAACGACTTTTACAACAAGTTTGCTCAAGCTTGGTTGGAGTTCAGGAGTTCAGGGCGATTTTCAGGGAGGTACTTTCTGATTATGTTACATGGCAAAGGAAATTCCCAAGGACAACTACAAATTGTGGAGATTTCATTACCATGTTCGTTTACTGAAAGTTGTTGGGGCCATCCCCTTTTCCAGCATTGAAATAATTTTGGAACCTCGCACTTGCCTGCAGAAAATCAATCTTGTCGTGACACCCCAAGATCACATGAAGAACAGGGGATCATTGCGAGTTGGGCACGAACAGCTGCTCAAGATACACTTTCTATCTCCCCTCTTGCACCAACCTGTTTCTCCACAAAAGCATGGGTAAGATGGGAGGACGAAGCGTCACTTTCATCCCCATGTTCGCAAGGAGTGTCTCGCATCCACTTCTGGGTGTGAAGCAAACCCAGAAACCTTGGAGCTGAATCTCTTGCGACATGCTGGGCTTTTGACGATTCAGTTAAAGGCCGGTGGGACATGATAATCAGGTACCTGCAGGTACTCGATTATCATGTCAAGACAAGATGCTAAGATCCAATGAGATTAAGGAATTAGATGGAATTAGGCATTAGGGATAATTCAGGAATGCAGAATCAACCTGAACTGTTTCTGGAGTAAGATTGCTTGCTGGCTGAAATGGGAGACCTTGTTTTGGCACGTCATGCAGCAGAAACATGCCCTATTCTGAGTTGCATGTTTCTCCAGGACCTAATCGTCCAGGCTATGAATACTTGTGCAGCTTTGTCAGATTGTGCTCAATCACCTGTGACTTGGACAAGAACACAAAGTTTTGAAAACTTCTTTTGTGCAAACATACCGAGACTGGTGTTTGTGCATGTTTGCATAATTGAATCCCAATTCATCCCATCCGCTTCTAAGAAGCCGTTGAACAGCAAAAAAGTAAGCAAGTGTGTATCTATACCTATGATGATAATATTAATATGGGC
>DF245227.1:875-19527 GCA_000507305.1 Breviolum minutum Mf 1.05b.01 | reverse complement strand
ACAGACACCCCTGGCCCATCCATTCAGCACCCTGAAAGGAAGATCCAGGTTTTCGTCCCGAGGTCCCAAACCAATCAGGTCGCGAGTCATCCTGTTTCTTGGCACTTTCCTCCTGCAACAAGGGAGATTTTCCTAAGGTGAAAACATGGTTTACCTAACAAATCATGGGATTTGGAAAAGGTGACTCCGAACTTAGATATGGCACGATTATTTTTCTTAAATTTCGGAGGGAAATTACCACGTTTTATGTCAAAGATCTTTAAAGAGGTACTCCCTCAATGAATTGCTAGTTCTCCGGTCAGGTCTATTTTGAACACAACTCAGAAACCGCTTGAAACTTGACGAAACTTGATGTCCATTTGAGCCACGGTCAAAAAAAACGGTCGGATACTTTCCATTGAATTCTGTTTGTTTGATGGGGTTATGTGGCCCCTATAAATGGCCGAAAGAACATGGGTAAATTGGGTCATGACTCTACTTATAGAAGTGATAACTCCATTGTACTGGTTGTTTCATAGGAATCCTTATTTCATGGCTTCTTATAATCCCTATATAACTGGGGATCCGGATTTCATCCGCAAACAAAAAACAGCAAATAACCGAGGGTTTTGGTCATTGCTTTGTATTTATTCTTGCCACTCTTCATCTGAAGGGATCAACCAATACANTTTTCCTAAGGTGAAAACATGGTTTACCTAACAAATCATGGGATTTGGAAAAGGTGACTCCGAACTTAGATATGGCACGATTATTTTTCTTAAATTTCGGAGGGAAATTACCACGTTTTATGTCAAAGATCTTTAAAGAGGTACTCCCTCAATGAATTGCTAGTTCTCCGGTCAGGTCTATTTTGAACACAACTCAGAAACCGCTTGAAACTTGACGAAACTTGATGTCCATTTGAGCCACGGTCAAAAAAAACGGTCGGATACTTTCCATTGAATTCTGTTTGTTTGATGGGGTTATGTGGCCCCTATAAATGGCCGAAAGAACATGGGTAAATTGGGTCATGACTCTACTTATAGAAGTGATAACTCCATTGTACTGGTTGTTTCATAGGAATCCTTATTTCATGGCTTCTTATAATCCCTATATAACTGGGGATCCGGATTTCATCCGCAAACAAAAAACAGCAAATAACCGAGGGTTTTGGTCATTGCTTTGTATTTATTCTTGCCACTCTTCATCTGAAGGGATCAACCAATACACCTACTCACGTACGAAGGGAGCACATGTAAAATTCACTCAATTCAAACGAATATTGTATGCAATGTCCATAAAAATCAACAAGAAGCCATGAACAACTCTATCCAAAGCACGCTTCAAAATGAATTGATTTACCAAAATAAGCATGTATTTGGAATATCGTGGAAAGCCGTAGTTGTCTATAATTATCATATACTTTAAAGGAGTTGCCTGTTTTTGTGTCACTTTCAGATTTTCAACATGATTCCGGGCGCTGAAAGAAAAATGGTCACTTTTGGTGATAACCCTTTCCAGCCCTCTTTGGGTCCATTCTGCCCGCTTTCGAGGCCATTTTTTCATTGACTCTTGCGCGGCAAGGTAAGGTGAAACATCACGATGCTGAGCCTGAGTTGATTTTGTAAGCTATTTTCTTTCTTTTAGTATCGTATAAAGGCTATAGTTTAAGAGAAGGATGTGTTCAAACAAGATCCAAACAACTTCCAGGATCTTGCTATAGCATGTATAATATTTTTTAATGCAATAAAACCTCATGTGAGCCAAGAATGTGTCAAACAATCTAGGCTTCTTAAGCTAAATTTCTCAGCTCGCCTATCGCCATGGCCATCATTTCATCGGCCTGGAAGGGTGAGAAGGACTCAAGCTTCCAACGGTTTGATCAATGAATGTTATTATTTTTGGTTTGCCCCAGTTTGCCATAGTATGATGTACTGCCCATGGTTTTTCTTGGGTGGAAAGGAATTCACGCTCTTTCGCAGGAGTCTTCATGAGTGACAACAGTACCTTCCATTGGTGCCACTGAAGCTCAGCGGCACATCCATCAATTCATGTTCAAACTCCAGTTTGTTTTGATCGACTTGTTTTGACATGTATAGGCATGGAAGTATTCACTTCGGATGTCATTTTGCCCCCTATGATATACCCACTGATATGCCCATGCCCTTCCAAAAGCCCCAAGGACTTGGCTGCTTGCCCTTCCACATTCTTCGCTCACCCGGCCTGCTTCCAGAGCATGCATCTTGGGAATGCTTTTGATGTCCTGGCTCTGCAAAATGGTTGGCTTACTGTAAAGGGTTGGGATGTTATCGCATCATGAAAAAAATTGAAAAAACATTTGCTGCCGTTTATCTCAATTCTCCAGGGGCCAGCGTACCGTGTTATATTGTCTTTTTGATCTTTTTGTGCCTTTGGGATGGCAAACTCCGATGACGACCATCCAAACACATTTGCTCAGCAGCTTGAGCAACTGTCAGTTATCCGTAGCCGTCTTAGACGGAACATGCATTGGCTTCAATGGCCACAGAGGGTGTGCCAATCCAAGCATGTTGAGGATGAAGGTGAAGTGGAGACCCACAATATCTGCACTAAGAGTTTAGAACTTAATGCTGATGCTGTTCGTGCGATGGTGGATTGGTATCACGGTGACTTTGTGGACATTACCCAGCTCACACTTGAGGCCCCCCTTTAAAAATAATCCAATCATGGCTTTGTATGGTTCCAACTGCTATGGACATATAAATCTTAACTCACCCGCTACACATATAATGACGCCACTCGGAGGTGCGACGCATGTATGGGCTCTTGAAGTTCGAGCGCAAGAACCCGAAGCAAGAGGCCTACACGGATGCATGGGATCTTAGGCGTCTCTACACCTTTGCCTTTAAGAGACAGGGCGACGCTGCGAAACGTGGCCAGCGGCCACGGGACTGGGAGGGGACTTATGATTTGATTTTCAATACTGAATCTCCATGTTTAGTGTTTTGTTGGGGGTTCTAAAGTCAAAATTTTACTGTGGAATTTTTGTTCGCATCATATTCCAGTAATTTATATTCTAAAATTGGATACCCCGGCAGGACAAGCGAGTGAGGGCCCTTTTCAACAACATCCAGAAAATCAAAGATGATTATCAATTTGAGGAAGCTGGGGAAGCCCCGGCTCTTGAGAGAGGAGATACCCAATTTTATGATCCCCAAAACGAACCAGTAGCTACTCTTCAGAGAAAGAATGAGAGTATGGAACCAGTATCGCTTCCAGAAAAGAGTCGAAGTCTGAGATTCAACCTTGAAAGGTTATGATGTATCGATGACCCCGGAGCAAGAGGCAGAGCTGCATCGTCATTACCTCAGGTTATGCTGTAACAATGATAGATGTACAATTATCACAGTTCCAAAGTTCACCTTATGAGTTTTTGACCTTTAAAGTTGCAAAGTTCCACTGCCCTAAAGAATTCCCCAATACTAACCATCACCCTAGATCCCAGGAAACCTGATCCACCTCAAGTTCCGATGTCTACCCGCAGCTCGTTAGCAAGATTATTGGAGAAAAAAAATCTGAACGACATCAACTTATGACAGGCCAACTTCTTAGTCTTAAAAGGGTGAAGGCCACAAATGTATACTATGAGTATCAGGGATTATCACTTCTTATCTGATAAATTTTCTCCCTGCTATGTGAACTCGATCCCTCAAATTCCAGGTCCTGGCAAGGCAAGTGTTCCGGCTCTTCCAGCGCCACCAATTGAAGATCCTACGCAGGTGCTTGGTACCAAAAGTGTGGCAGGGTGTTTATGGAAATGTTGGGTAAAACTTCACACGTTGCCGCTGTAACAGGTGGATACACAGCCGCTAGATACTCCCAGCCCTGTGGGTGCAAAGCCTTTGGAGGTGACCCCTGACAAGGCAAGCTCACCATTGAATTTTAATTTGAGATTTTGTTCCAACAAATCCTTGATCAAATGTTTCAAGGCCATATCCATATAACAGATACAATACAATATATATAGCTTCAACAAAAAATAGATATAGCAACAATGTGCAAGTTTCATTATATACATTTCAACTTACGAAGTCCTTTTGATTCTGATCATTTTGATCGATAGCCTAGACATATACCAACATGCCCTTCTCAGGTGGAGAAGCCCGTCACTGTCACACCAGTGATGCAAGTTTCCATGCGAACCAGCCAGAGGAAAACTGTGAAGAAGGGTCGTAAGGCTAAGAAATCAAAAAAAGGTGACACAAAAGATTCCAAGAAAAAACCTTCGAAAGAGTCAAAACAATCCAAGAAACACACCAGCGAAGTTTCTAAGTCCAATGCTGTGTTGAGGAAGTCCAAGCATAAATTGGAGGTTTTGAAGTCCAAAAAAAATAAGAAAGGAAACCCATCCCATCCTGACAGCTCTGCCCCAGCCGAGTTGCCAGAAGCAAGTGCCGTTGAACCCAAGACAGATGGGAAAAGGAAACGCAAAACAACCAAGGATGATTGGACCGATGGGGATTGGACCACAACAAGCAAGGTTTACCAAGACAGGGTTGACTTGGGTAATGGGAAGTGGCGTTACCAAGTGTTAGAGGATCAATATTGGGGATGCAGCAATTGCAGATTCATCTATGGTGGTTGCAAGACTTGTTGGAACCCCAAATTTAAGGGCCGCACTGCTGATGATGTTCGTGGAGATGATTCTAAGTCTGGTGTCACTACTTCTTCTGTGAAGGGCAAGTCAAAGGCAGCCAAAAGTAAGAAAGGTAACAAAACACGTTGAAGTGAAGCTTCACTGGTGGGTATGTCCAGGAAACTCAGCTATGCTTGGACTGGATTTTTTCCCTTCTATGGCATGGTTAGGATCAAAACATTTTACGGTTCTGTGGCTTTTGTTCGGAGTTTCTCAATATCTTAACTGAAATTCAGCCTTTAATCCCAGGCCAATCCCGAAACTCCCATCCTCTGAGGAACTGCTCATCAAGATCTCGATCTCTTCATTGGCCTTCGCTGCTCGGGGTTTTGGTGCATCTTTGAAACAAGATGTCAGTTGTGCAGGGATTACTTGTTCAAATTTCGAGGGGTTTGGGTGGCTAGTGTGCTACATCCGGGCCTGGTGATTCCAACTTAAGTTGTACTAAGTATACTATCTTTTTTAATGGTTTTTGAATGCTTTTTGATTTTGATTTTCCAAGCTGTTTGAAATAATCCACGTGATGAATCCTGGATGTACGCTAATCTAGCTCCCCTTTTCTTGGCCGCAGCTTGATTTACAACCTGCAAAGTAGAAAGGGGCTGATGGGAACCAGCCAATCTCAATCTGTGTGATTTGATCTGGAAATTTCACCACGGCACCATTGAAAAAGGTTTCAAAACAAAGCCCACTTGCATTTCAAGTTTCCAGGGTTTTCTTCAAAAATAATTTGCAGTGGTCATCTATTTTGCTGAATAGAATGTAAAAAATCATTTTTGAGAGACCTGGGGATAGTGTGGTTTGCTTTTACTCGGTAGTCCGAAGCATGCCAGGTACATGTTTGCCCGCAGAGTGCGACGTCGCACAACCAGCAGTACGCCCTGCCCCGTGCATTCAACTTGGGATATAGGATATAGGGTGTTGGGCGCATGCTGTTCCATGAAGTGTGATAGAACGACCCTTTGGATAATTTCAAGATTTTAAAGACTTTCAGTTTGGCTCTTCCATGTTGAATGTTCCAGTGATGTTTCCTGCAGCCTGTTTTGTGTTCCATACGGGGACAGTTGCCAACAAAATTAAGAAACATAATGGTTTTCAGGAAATTCATCAAAATATACCCGCAATTCCTGTAGGATCAGGTTCCTATATATCAATCCTCTTTCATTGTTTCTTCAGAGCCTGCAGCTTCCCTATATGAAAGTTGGTGTCAAAACCAGATCTCTTATTCAATAGACTTTGTATACTATAATCTTAGCATCTTACAAGATATATTTATATCAAATATAAATTATATATATATACCTTATTTTTCCACATGTACATCTTATACTAACGGCTCCATAAACATTTTCCCATTGGCAGTGCTGTCCAAACCCCACCGTCTTTGCAATGGCTGTCATGTCCACGGCCTCTTTGAAAAAAGTTTTGCGAGAACTTCTCCGGTGGAATGCCCCAGAGGTAGCTCACCTGGAACTGTTGAAATGAGCTTTCCAAAGCAATAATCAGATCATCTTTTCATAATTTTCCTCATTTGCCCTCGCCCTTAAGGTCTTGAATTTTGCTGTCATACTTCTGGCTTTCACCAGTGGGATTGATTGGGGTCAGGCTGGATGAGGCAAAAACCCAGAATGGATACTGTACATTCACTAAATTTGTTTGAGGGGCATCAATTTGTAAAACTGTAGCAACAATGAACCCTGCAGTCATATGATGCGATTGAAGTCTTTGCTGGTGTGGCAACCCTTAGTCGAAGCTTGAGATGTGCGGGATACTCCACTTGCAGCCTGGACATAAAGGATTTTCTACCTTGGCAAATTGCTCGAACCCCAAAGCGATCTTGCAAGAACAATCCATTGGATTTGACAACTTCAGCAGGCTTCGCGCTGCTCAACTTAAAACTTTGAGATGTGTATACTGTATACTTCTGAAGCGTGTTGCCAGCTTCAGTGTTTAAAACACCCCTTGTTTTGGAGTCCCAAGGTTACTGTTGACGACTATCATGATGGGTGGAGAAAACCTTGTGGTATCCTTCGGATTAGTGTGCAGCACGTGGGTAGCAATATCCAGGGGGTCAACGATGAGACACTATTTCCTTCCTCTTGGAGACCAAGAAGCCCCGAGTGTTATCCTTTCAAATTTGTTGGCCTCAAGGACTCATTGTTCTAGGGATGCCCCAAACAAGTTGGCATGCATGTCCCAAACAAGACTCCAAACCACCCTCGCCTTGCAAATGCCAGGACTGCTCTGGCCATGATTTTGATCCTGGCCAAGAAGGGCACGTGGGTACTCGAACAACCCCACAGCAGTCTAATCTTCCGACACCCCAGATTTCAACAGATTTTGAGGAAAGTTAGAGTACCCTGTTTGCAACACAAGTGATACTATCAGTTACAAAAGTTTGATTTTTTTACATCATGTATCAGGCTGAAATATCTGAAATCCTGATAGTCTTCTATCATTTCCTGGCACCTTGCTTGGCTATTTAACTATTGAAACTCAGGTGTTCAAACAGAGCTTCTGGATGTCTGCTTTTGGATCTAGGACTCCAAAGCGGACAATGCTTTGGAGCAACAGTTCCGGGGTACGTTTCTTTGCAACCGCAAAGAAATATGCACGTATGAAAGCTCGCAAATCTATCAAGCTGGCAGATGTTTACCGGGACAGAGCAGGAAAGAAAAGATATAAAGGAAACTCCAAACTTCGCCAATCACAGCCGTATACTTAGTCAAAAAATGCCCATTGAATTCAAATATAAATTTCCCTAGAATTCATTGTCCAACACTTTTGGGTGGTATGCACTAAGGGAATATCCATTGAAATTTGGAAAGCAGTTTGCTGCTTCAATGAAAGCATTGAAGATGGAAAGATCACCTCCACTGCATCCATCTTATGTGTCTTAGCTTATGTATTTCAAGCCATGGGTGAAATTCCTTTTTAAGATTATGTTTTTTTCTCTTGAATATTCATAATGGTGATTCCTCATGTCCTGGCTTACGCTCTAGGTTCCAGATCTTGAACATCTCCAGCCTCATCATGCCAGCGACCTTCCGTGGGATGCCATCGAAGACCTGTGGCAGGACGCAAAGATGGAGGACGTTCTGAGGTATTTGTATGGAAACAAAAACCTTTCACTACCTGAGGATTGGAAGTGCAACTTTCCCCCATATTAAATTGTCTCATGATGGCCCTGGAGTATTATAGCTTAAATTGGGATCGGTTTGGGAAAAGGAGCTGAACTCTCGGCTTCACGACAGACCCAGGAAATTTCCGATTATGGTTTTTTTTGGAAAAACAGTCACTGTGACCAAAACAAACGACAGTGCCGTAAATACCCATCAAAGTGGCGTAAATCTCCATAAGAATTTTACTCCTAAAATAGTACACTTTCCAGGGTCTGGTAAATCTGCATTTTAATGGATTCTGATGGCACTACCATCGGAATTTCTGCACTTTCGATCGGATATTTCTAAATGTCCGATTTTCGGAACCTTCCGCATGCCATCGACCGCGTGTTTTTGGAGGTATAATCCGAACAAGACTGATGGGGAAAGTGAAAAAGGGTGATCGAATCAACATGTGGGATGTGACCATGAATTTGCATATTTGATGTCAAAGATTTTTATATATATAACCCTGAAATTCCGAAAGGCTCCAAGGCAGGGTTTTGTAGGATATCCTTAGAGCCATGGCTGGGGGTGATAACAACACCCCACAACCTGAGTCAACCAAGCGTTTTGCTTCGCGGCAATGGTCTGCCGACACCTTTGCTACCGGATTGTCTTTCTTGCAAGAACAACGTGAGAATCAAAATCTGCAGTATGGAGATATCTTAGCAGTTTCTGGGTTTCAATTGTGCTGTATTTGTTTGAAATATGTCATTTATGAACCTTAAGTCTGATATTCCATTTCCATCGCACCAAGTTTACCTTTGTTCGCCACCCAGGCTGCAAAGCAACGCCTTGAGAAGCTGAAGTTGCCAGATGGATCTCCTCCAGTTACGCCGGCGGCCAAAGTAAGAGTTGAGTCTCCCAAAGTACCACAGAATGGCTCAGCTGCTTCATCAACTGATTCAAATGTGCCCCGAACAAATGAAGGGGGTCCATCAGTTCGACTTAAAGGGAAACAAGCAGAACCTGCGTCAGAGCAGGACTGTATTTAGTTGGGAGGTTGTGGGACCAATTCAACTGAATGAATCTATAGCATCATATCTTCTGATCCAAATTTACTGGCCATCATATCTTGAATTATAGATATTGTAGATCAAATATGTGCCAACAGAATTTCAAAATAAAACAACGATGTTGTGATATATATAGTTAAGTTAACGTATAATAGAATCAATGGAAAAAAATCTGAAAAACACAAATGTCATACAGAAATTCCATCATCTTTGTCGTGGTTTTGCTGATGGTTCTAGCTTTGACATGTTCGCTCTCTATATATCATAGTTTAATGGATCTGCCCTTTTCCAAATGCAGGACAAAGCAAATTTCCAAACAGCGCAAGATCAGCTGGCAGAAGCTGCTATTGAGGCTCTATATCAAACCTTCCATTAATCAGTTTTAGTTTCCATGAACTCCAGTGATACATCTGTAAGGGATCAGTGGTGATTTCATAGCTTTGGTGCAGGCACTTCCTGCGAGTGAAGTCACACCCCATTCCAAGAAGGCCTGGTTAGCCAAAACATTGAACATGCAAAACATGTAAGATTCTTTGATATATATATATATATATCTCTCTCTCTCTCCTTTGTTTCCCTTGTTAAAAATGAGATCCTATCTTAAACTTCTTTTACCCCACCGGCAGGCGACCATTGATGAGACCAAGAAGCTCAATGCTCTCAGCGCAACCTTGCGCAGGGTCTGCACTCCGAAGCCTACGTCCGGGAAGCTTGAGGTGAGTGCTGAGATTTACCGCCAGTGGTCAAATGGCGGAAGCCAACGCAAAGCGCTGTTGGACATCTTGATCAAATCAGGTGGTGATAAGGCAGGTGGTTGTGAAATGTTTTGTATATTTTAGTTGCCTAACAAATTCATATATGTTCAATGGGCACAGTAATTCTTTGAGCTAGGTGATTTGGGGGGATCCGTGGTCGCAATAGGACATCTTCAAGAAAGAGGTGGAGCATATCCAAAAGAAAACAAGGAAGAATACATTGCAGGTGGAAAAGGGATTCTATAGCAAGGAGAAAATGAAGACTGATTTGAAATGGAGCGCGACTCTAGTCTCAACTGGTTTTCAAACAATATGTTGTATGGTTTGCATATCATGCATCTTAGTCATCTTGGAATTTCCCCAACATTTATCTTCCAATTTGTGATTGAGGAATCGCATCAAAGCAGCAGTCAAGTATTGCTCCGACAAGTGCCGTGCTAAGACACATGTCAGGCTGGGTTTAACCAATTCACTTCGATAGATAGCTGCAGCAGGTTTCAATGACTTGCATGCAATGATCAAATCATTTCATTCAGGGAAAAAAAGGTGCAGGATCAAAAGAAAATCATAAATGTTTTGCACTGACCCCGATTTTTTCCCCTGTATAGGCGGGACAAGTACGAACCTGAAATCAAAGAATTTTGGGTGGACCTTCACACCAGTGGAACGTTTGAGAAAGAGGATGAGGAACAACTGGTCGACCGAACGTCAGCTGAAGGAGCCGCAGGCTCTTTTGAGCTAGGACTCCCAGCAGATCAAGGCTTGAACGCTTCGAAGGATCCTGATGAATCAGATGCAGAGTCCGGGCATCAGGCTGAGTCTGGAACGGAAGCAAGTGTCAGAGGAGGAAAGCCCCCAAAGCCGAATGAAGTTGACCAGGAACATGTTTATGAGGCCTGTCTTTCTTTTAATCTGTTTATCATGTCAATTTATTTCGTCAACCATCGATTCCTTAAGATCTTGATGACTTTGGGGGTGACTAGGCGATTGAGAACATTGGCGATGTGGTGGCAAACTTGCTGAGAACACAGGGTCGCATGGATACCCTTCGTGAAAAGCTCGTTGAAGTTCATACTTCTGAAGCCAGTGAGTTTCTTGAATAAATTTCCATCACAGCGTGCTGACACCACATCAGTAGTTTCAACAAACAACTTTCAGTTTCAGAAAACATATTTTAATAAATAATTATTCCCCAGCTGATGCACCCAAGGAGTCTGAAGAAGATCAGTGGCTATCGTTCAAAAATGATCACCTTGCATGATGAGATTGCCGACATCAAATCCTACTTTGATGGCTGCAAGGGTGACCATGATGAAGCGAATCTTTTCTGGTATACGATATCTATCTTTGATGTATGACTGCATAGTGCCGTAATGTTCCATGCTTAACTTTACTCCTGCCATTTCCACCCCCCAGGAAAGTTAAGATCCTCCATGATGTTGTACGCAAGATGGAAGTCGAGCCGTCACCTCAGTAGATAAGGGCTGGATTTTGGCACCTATGACCCCATTCTCCCACTTCCAACAGGACATCTCGTGCTTTGATGGAAGAAGTCAAACTCAAAAAGCCCGGGTCTTGGTGTAGTCCATCTGGTCCTTTCAACTCTCTTAGTGGTTTGGAGCTCCAATTCACGTGGTTTACTTTCTTTTAAATGGGAAACACCAAATCTCATTCCACTTCTTCATTCTTAGGACCATTTTGAAGAAAGGAAAGTCCAGGCAGACCGGAGCTGAGCCTGCGGATGCAAAGGATGTTGCCAAGACGGCTCCTAAGCAGAAGGCTAGGAGGAAGAAAGCTCAGGATGAGCAGGTTGTGGAAAACGATGATCCCCAGCCAAAGAAGAGAAAGAAGACCAAACAAACATAAGGCAAGGGTTTGCAATTCCGAAACTCCAAATGCCAACACGATCTTCTATATATAATAATCACGAATTTTAAAACTTTAGCTTCTGTGACAGGATCTTTTGGCCAATAGCTGCACAAGGGCTACACTTCTAAGTTGGGATCTAAGTTTAGACAACCCTTTCCACCGCAGCGGTTTCCACGGCGCTACTGGAGGTGATGAAGCTGCGAAATTCAACTTGCTGGCGCATGATTCCATGCGCATTGGGCTCACTATTTTGTTGAAAACAGACCCAAACTCAACCGAAGTATACTTATGTATGAGCATCTTTTGGAAAACTATCGCATCTAAAATTGTATTTTAGATTGTGTCTCTCTAGCCTGTTTTTCAAAAAGATGTGTTCATCAGATCGCCATGTTTTTGAGTTTTGTTTTTTAGATCACCATATTTATGAGTTGGGCTGTTTTGCGGAGTTTAGCTATGAATATAGCTTTCAAAAATCTGTTGGATCTGGATGGTTAGCATCCAATACGGACCTCATGCAAACCAAGGGAAAGAGAGATTGCTTTGCTCTCTGCTGCAAGTTGAAATGTTCTTCTTCCTGGGATTTATGATTGGCAATTGCAATTTATCTAATGCCCGCTTCCCACCCCACACGCAGGTGGCAATCCTGGTCCTTCTGCTCCAGCTTCCAGTGATGCTAGCACGGGTCCTGCGGCAAAGGCTGTGGCGAGTGCAATTTCCAAGGGGGTGTCTTGATTCGATGATAAAAAACATGTTCTTTTCCCCCAAATTTTTTGCACAGGAAACGAACAGCTTCATATAAAATTCCTATTTTAATGTTTCCTTGGGTCTTGGGGCTGAGGTAAGTGAAAAAGAAGCTTGTACTTTGGCACGGGCTTTCTGGGACGAGGTTGAACCTTACTTAGTCAAAGATTTGAAACCTCCAAGCGGAACTTTCTTTCGTTTAGCATCTCGACTTGCTAGAACTGGTCATGAAAATATGTTGACCAGCCACCTTCCACAGTTCGGGTTATCAGTGGACATCCCCATCACCTTCATTGATATTGGTCTTCGTGAAAAACACCCTGTTCTGGCAGTGTCTGACTACATCTCTCGCATTGACTCCCTTAACAAGATGGATGCTCTGTTGATGGGAAACAGGGATCAGCAATATCAATTTTTTTGGGAAAAGTGGAAGGGTCTACAACCTTCACATCCGGTCTTTGTTTACCACAAGGGACGGCTGGGTAGTTGCATTCCTGTTGCCGTACATGCCGATGAAGGGACCAGTGTCAAAAAAAAAAACCTGATGGTTCTACAGATTCAGGCATTGATGGGTCAGGGTAGCCGAAGAAAAAAATCTGACAAAATGAATGCTGGATTGAACCTCTTGGGCAACAGTATCAAAACGAGAATCTTGTTTTCTGTTTTGCTTGGCCGCCTTTACTCTGGCAAAAAATTGGGAAACCGCCCATTGATGGCATTGGTGGATCATTTGTCTAAGCAACTACGGACCTTATATGATTCCGGCATCACAGTCACTATAGATGGTTTGAAACGCAAGATCTACATAGTCCCTTTGGGGCTAAAAGGGGATTGGCCTGCCCTTTCCAAGATTGGCCGTCTGAGCCGTCACCATGGTAGAGTTACAACAACCAAAGAATTTGGAGAAGGAATCTGTCATCTTTGTAAAGGAGGCATGGAAGGTTTTGAATCCTGGCACATCTTGTCCTACGAAAACATGTCTGTAATGCACAGGGATGTCCCACCTCCGTGGAAGAAAGAACCAGAGCTGGTGGCCAATCTTGCGGTGGATCCTGGTTGCAAAGGAAGCTTCTTCAACATCGATATTTTTCATACATGTCATAAAGGCCTTATGGCCGACATCGCAGCAAACACGATTGCACCTGAACTAAGTTAGCAAAATTGTGTTTTTTTGACTATATATATACCAAACTATTTACCAACTTATACTTCAAAAATATTTTTGTGATTCTATTTTATCACCCCTTAGGTATGTTGCTTTGATCACGAAGTTTTTGGTCCATTGTCCTTTGACAACCATTGCGAGTTGGTACACGCAGAGTTGAAGAAGTTTTGTGCAGCCAATAGGCTTCAGTTGCATATGGTGACCCTGACGCGTGCTTTACTTGGTTTCTCAAAGTCAAGTGAGTACCCAACAGGGTTCTTCAGCTGAAGTTTAGCATTTTTGAACTCTCAGGTTTTTGTCTTCTCCCTCAAATGTTCTAGGAAAACTTGATATTTTTTTTGAAATTCCCTTCCTCAACAGTCACAAGGAATTGGTTCAAAGGGGCTGACACCACATCATTGCTGATTTTTTTGGAGAAGATACTGCCCGAGAAAACCGCCGATTTGAGTGATGAAGCTAAACAACTTTTTCACTGGTGTTTAGCAGCCATATCTTCGGCCAACATCTTCCTGAAGGTGTTGTATCATGCCTCTTTGTGGCTTACTGTAGAAGAACGACGCACTCTTATTCGATCTGGCTGTGAGTGCATTGATGCATTCCTTCAATGTGCTGAGCATTCATATCATGAGGGTCTTACTCGATTTAAGTTGCAGCCTAAACTGCACATGTTTGGGGAGATAATTTTTGGGCTACAAGTCCAAGAGAAGTTTTCCAAACCTTCCATTAACCCACTAGCTTGGGCTACCCAACAGGATGAAGATTTCGTGGGTAGGATTTGCACTTTCAGCCGAAGCGTTTCAATTCGTACAATTCATAGGAGGACTTTGAGTCGGTATCAGGTGGCATTAGCTGCCCTTTTGTGAAAAAAGGTAAGAATCGAAATAGAATAGAGGTGTATATATATAGATTATACTTGCCAAATATATCAGTAAAAATCAGTATAAAGCTGAAACCCAACCGTCGATTCGACCGGCAGTCCTCACCACTGTTTTGGAACGACACCGTCCAAGGGCGAACCAACATAAAGGTTGTGTGCGGCAAGAGGGTTGGGAGATGGTTTGGAAAGATAGGTGTGGATTCATATATATCATTTTTTCCTTAGTATATATTCTATGTGTTGATGATAACATGTTTTACTTTCACGTGATCTGAACTGTGAATCCTGCAAGCCCAAAATCAAAGATATAAGAAAATAGCTTTCGGTCACCAAAATGCCAGTGCCCATGAAACTGGTCACAGTGACCTAGTGACTGAAATTAACGACACTCAGTTTTACAGGATGTTAGAATACTGACTACCGAGCCTGAAAGTGAGGAAATCTCTGTTCCCTCTGGTACCCTGTCTTTCACTTTCGAGCCATCTGAAAAAAAAATAGCGGCCAAGTTCACTTCACCCACATGTTGTGAGCCTCTCAGTTCTGTCTGCATCTTTGGCAGACCATGGAATATGCCCTGTGTTACTGTGTTGTAACATACTACTATCCCCTTACTGCAATCAATCAGTCAGAGATGTTTTGGCTCTTTTGATCTGATTTGAACATCAGAGTCCTTATTTTCCTCCTCTCGGGTTAGGTGGAGCGTTGTTGGGGCAAACATACCACCCTTCAGAACAAATATCTGCTTTTTCAAGTGAATACACCCCTCCGTCCTCTCTCTTCTTTGCCTCCTCTTCCAGTTGATTCCATGCTGCACCCTGGTTTTCACGTGCCCACCCCAAAGTTGAGTGGAAAAAAAATGGATGACTTTCCCACCGACTCGGGATCTCCGGATTTTCAGGGGGAATTTGGATTTTTTCAGGTGAACCAGTCGTGGTGCTTCATCAAATCAACGGGGCATCCCTGGAAAAGGGGCCACCCAAGTTGAACACTCCAAACAGCTTGGCCGGTACAGGAAAATAGGGTTTGGATGATATACCATTCCTCTAGTTGGATATGTTCAATGGGAAAACATCCTGTTAAACTTGTTAAACTACCAGTTCCTCTAGTGACTCGATATGCCATTGCACAATAGATTTTTTGTTCCATTTCTTTTTTTTTCGCGTCAAAAAAAGTCACCCCCTGGATGGTTGGGAGCCAAGAAATCTCTGTCAAACAAAAAGGGAAAAAAACATGACAAAACAGATGCTTGTTCTGGCAGAAGAGGAGCAAAGAAGAATTCAAAGGTGCTACAACCACACCAAACATCCACGGCCTTTCGTGCACTTACAGTGGAACTGGCTGGGGCTTTTCCAAGAGAGACTAAGCCTTGGCAAACAAACAAACAGAAAAAACGGAACCCCCCTCATCTTTCCTATTCAAATGTCTTCCAAACAAAAGATCAAAGATGATAAAAACACACAAATGATATAGACACTTGGGTAGTCTTTTAAAACAAAAGTCTAGATTCTCAAGGTACAGACGGACAGTTGGAATTCATTCGAAAATAACACAGCTGCATGAAATTCGCCAATCATCTTCAGAACTTTGCACATCTGGAGTTCACAAACTGCAAAAGATTCTAAGAAGAACATTCGCTTAGATGCTGCTTTCACTAACAAGCTGAAAACGTATTACACAGATTTACACATGAAATCTCCCCCAAATCAAATCTTCAAAGGCATGGATCTTTCAGAAGCTTCAAAAACAAAGCTTTATGAGTAGATTACTTTTCCAGCACCGGAAAAATGGCCAACAAAAAATGCAAAAAAAAAATCTTCACCAAAAAACCGCCAGCCGAAAAATAAAAATTAAAAAAACAACTGGCCCAGTTGAATTCAAAAATTCGTGACCTTTTTAGCCAACAACTATTTGGAGGTCACGGCTTTTCCAACCTTTGAGTTCGGGGTCACGTAACAAAACCAATTTTCGCCATCCCAATTTTTGGGCAACAAAACTCAGGGTCCAAACCCTTGGGTTTTGCCACCGGCTTGACGACCCCACCAGAGCGTACCTCGTAGAGACAAGCTGAGAAAACTGAAGTTCCAAAAGGCTGAAAATTGGGGTCCCTATGGTTTATTATAATATATAATTGGGTATTCCATCCCCAAAACAACCAGGGTATTTTTCATTGCTCAAGTTGGTTTCTTACCTTCCCTGGGATGTTTTTGAAACGGTAAAGAATGGGGATATTTTTCCCATATCAACTGCAGGATTGCTGAACCAACAGTATTCGCCAGTTGCACACGCATGAAAATCTCATTCTCCAGTAGTTTTCCATTTTTCTGAAAAAAATGAAGGTCATTTTTTGCCCACTGGTTCGAACTCCACAGACAGAAGCGCCCCAGAATTTCTTCCAGGAGTTCACATTCATCTGGATGAATGATGAACATGTCCCCCGCTTTGCTACTCTTTTTCGGTGCAAAAAACAAAAATCTGTCATGGAAGTTGGTTCCCGGTTCCCCTTCCCTCGTCGCACGGCAGGCCCATAGTTTGCCTCGTTGGGCGTCCCAAATTGCTCACCAATTTTCAAGCACAAAAAATCGCCAAGAAATGACATGCATGTCACAATTCTAGACATTTGACACGGTGCATGTTTAAAAAAATAAAAAGCGTGTATGAATGACAACTCGACCCTTTTGAAAATTAGTAAGCCTTATATTCAAAAGATACCAAAAAACTCGCAGTTGCGTGCTTTGTCTTGAGAAGGAATGCAACAACCACCGGAACCACCACGGAACTTCCTCTTTCGGAGCACCCAGGAGAGTGTTGAGGTTGCTGCGAGTCGCGGGTCGAAAACCCCAAGTGACACGGATGAAACAAACGGCAACACAAACGGGAAGTCACTGCAGCTATCATAGACCACAACTTTTCTGACCCTACAACAAACAAAGCAGATCCGCAGATCCGCAAATCCTTCCAAAAACCTCGGGGGCCTGTTGGCAAACTTCTTGCGACCACTTGCGGCCATCCACTAGCCGCTAGCCGCCTCAACCAACTCAGGCTGTTCAAGGAGTTCTATGTTTTGAGATGTTCTTGGAACATGAGTTCAACCCCAAACAGAAGCCAGTCCAGTACTGACTTTGGTTAAAGCTGAGATTCCCCGCCCCTGTCCTCCCTGGTCGTTGAATACAAAGGCAGCTCAAAAATGAAAGCCAAACCCTGGAAACCTGTGTTGCCATGTGACCATCTGTACAATTTACATGGTTTGTCATGGGAATCTAGCTGAGCTTGCTCCTTTTTGCGTCCCTTTTTGTTGATCCTACGTGCTATATAGATTGTTATACAATCACTTTGAACCATTTTTTTGAAACCATGTTTTCTTGATACATTACTTTTTCATGTTCTCTCTGTGGCTATGGGCCAAAAAATCGGATCTGCACTAAAAATTCTGCAATCATCCCACGATGCACACCCAACATTATCGTCACCACCAGGATGACATGAAACATTCTTAAGCTCAGGAATCCCAACGAGAAAAACCTTTTTTGACTGCGGGGTTCGGAAACCAAAAAAAAACGCAACCAATCTGCTGTCGGCGCAACCGGCGCCACAACAGTCCACCAAATCGTCACAAGAATCAAGAATTTACTTACCATTAAAAAAAGAAACGCGCCCTTGCAAAAATAGATGAAGAACGGAATAATCAATGACACGACAAATCTCCAAAAATAGTATTGAATTGATTGGAAACATAGAATCAATGAATGATTTCCTTTTATCTACTACTTTCAAGCTAAGTTAAAAAAAAACACACACACATTTTTTTTCAACCCTTCTTTGCAGTTCGGAGGATCTGGTTAATGTTGTTGATTAGTGCCATGGATCTGATTCACCCCAGGTTTTTGGCATAAAATAATGACCCGGCCCGGCCCCTGGAAGTTTTTTCCAGCAAGTTTGCCCCTGAAAATATATACCGGGCCCCAAAAGGAGAGGCGAAAGTCTTCCAACCTCCCATCATTTTTCAGGGGCAAATTCGCTGTTAAACTTCGGGGCCGGGTATTACTGAGATTACTGAGATTCCATGTTGGGAGCCAAAACCTTTTTTTTTTGGTACGGATGAAAATGGTTCCTGGACAAATGATCCCAAACTTCTCCGGAAACATGCATCTGAAAAACACCCCCCGACCGAATTCTAATGATTTCGATCGTATTTCGTATATCTTCGTGAAATCTGTTTGAATATCTTTGCCAATCAACGCAAAGAAGCCTCTCTGGGGCAACACTTCTTTTTTGCGATTCGCATACTTTTGCAGCTCCCTTTTGGAGATTAACAATCGAAGTTTCTTTCATCTTTATCGATCTGAGCCGCTATT
This sequence comes from Breviolum minutum Mf 1.05b.01, assembly GCA_000507305.1. Taxonomy (NCBI): domain Eukaryota; class Dinophyceae; order Suessiales; family Symbiodiniaceae; genus Breviolum; species Breviolum minutum. The sequence continues at coordinate 934 of DF245227.1, read as the reverse complement.
CTACAGTAGATGTGCCCCCTTCAGGGCCTGAAAACGTTCCCAAGCCCGGCCGAAATCCG
>DF245226.1:0-19544 GCA_000507305.1 Breviolum minutum Mf 1.05b.01 | reverse complement strand
CTGTACCTCCAAAAGAAAAACAACCCCCACCCCACCCCACCACCACCACCACCACCACCACCACCACCACCACCACCACCACCACCACCACCACCACCACCACCAGCAGCAGCAGCAGCAGCAGCAGCAGCAGCAGCAGCAGCAGCAGCAGCCGCCGCAGCCGCCGCAGCCGCCGCAGCCGCAGCAGCAGCAGCAGCAGCAGCAGCAGCATCATTAGTCATCATCATGATCATGATCATCATCATCATCATCATCATCACTAGCAGAAAACAAAAGGATCCAAAAGAGACAATTTCCAGTCACTAGCCATCAATCAACAGGGAATAGCCTTCAGCAACCCAGAAAACAATTTTGACCAACGCTGGTCCCTGGTTGTTTTGTCATTGGATTGCAATTGTTTGCCACGTTTATATGAAAAGCCCACACAATCTTATAAGGGTTTTATCAAGAAGGACATGCAAGAACAGGTTTGATCAATGTTTCCGCTACTGTGCCGATTTTTGAGTCTAGGAGTTTCGGTCACATTGGTTAGTGAGGCTGTATTTATAGACAATGTGACGGAGGGCAGTACAAAGAAGCGGCAACAAGAATTGGGAGTTAACGCGCCAAGAACAGGCTGGGTCATCGCTTCTGAGCTTCGTGACTTGACTGAAGACTTGCCACCTGGTACGGCGGTACGGTGCGCATTGCTGTTTTGGTACGTTTCAGTTTTAATTAGGAGCCAACGAACATCTAAAATCGAGACTTATTTGTTGATGCAACAAACAAGGAAGTGGCGGGCAAGTCTCAAAGATGGACTTCTGAGTTTGAACTTGGTTCTGTTTGACTAGCAACTAGTAATTTGATTTGCCTGTAAGTAACAAAACTACTGCCAAGTCGATAGACCAACGGGACTGAGACACTGTGATTTGGAAATTCTGAATTGAGGACATTTGATCTTGAGCAACATGCTCAGAAAAGAAGCTGAAGATGAGGTGGAAATATGGTTGAATGTCGAATGGGGGCTGTCCTTAGCTTTTGGAAAGCAGCAGCTTCATGGTAAGCCAAGCTATGCCAAGCGTTTTTTGGGGATGAAGACATACAGGGAGTGAATGGGATGCTGGTCACACATGTGCTGAGATATCACACATTCTCGCACATAAATCACCCCCAATCGAGTAGCGTCAAACAGGAGCATTGATGATGTGAAGAAAATGGACCTAAAACAAAACGTTTGACTCCTGTCCCGGAAGCTTGCGAAAGCTTTTTGCAAGCTATTGTCGCAGAAGTTTGGGGAAGCAGACGTGATCATTTCGCTTGTATCATTTCCATAGATCATCACATAGAATTTCGTTGCGTTTGTGATGCGTTGTGTTTTTTCCAGCGCATTCCTTCCCACTGTAGTGGTAGAGCCATGGCACTTAGAAAGTAAAGGGATTGAATGTTAAATGGATTTGCGCATGTCTGTATGTTTTCGCAAAGGATGGTGTGTGTTTGGAAACATTGGACGCTTATGTTCGGAAGTTCCTGGTTTCCGCAAGCAGTCAGTGACAGCTGATAAGTAGCAGGGGAGTTTAACTTCAGTTTGATTGAACTAGCAATGATCCCATAACCACTGCATGTGGGGCTTTAGGAACTTCCACACGAAACGAATCATCAGAGTCAGAACATACTAGGATCATCTAGTTGCGGCACGGACTTTTTATTTGTGGCCAACAGGGCTGGGCAAGAATCAAAACCACACGTGTTCATCAATAAACACAGCATCACAAGGACCACCGGATGCCCACAAAGGTACTTGACAAAGGTACTTAGATAAGACCTTCTTAACACTTGAGTTTAGTCGTTTGCTCATTGTGCCACCCGCGGTCATGCATTGGAGCAAGAGAGCAAGATAGAGATATAGACGGTGGAGATAGATGGATGGATAGATAGGTAAAGATTCAAATAGTCACTCTGAGGTGGACAGGTTCTATGACAACTTCATTCACAATAGGTACAAGTAGGTTTGCATACAGATCAAGATTTGATTTCAAACACGATAGATAGATGATGGATAGATGGGTGGATAGATAGGCAGATAGGAAGACTATCGTATGGCATAAGATATCAGATCACATTAGAAAGATAGGTTAGGTAGTACAACAGACAGATAGATAGACAGATAGATATCTAGATAGACTTTGTAAATAGATTAGATAGATTAGACAGATCAGATAGATAGGAAGAACATCATAGATAGGATAGATAGGATAGATCGGACAGATCAGATCAAACCAGATCGGATCGGATCGGATCGGATCGGATCGGATCAGATAGATAGATAGATAGATAGATAGATAGATAGATAGGTAGGTAGGTAGGTAGATAGATAGATGTTGGCAGAAGAGAAGTGGAAAGATGCTGATAAAGTAGAAGTAGACAGATCCATAAATCAAGGGGTTACACAGACGTAGATAGGTTCAGATACGTGTAGACAGATGCAGACGGATGGAGAACGAACGATTGTCTACGCTTGATGTAGATGTAGATAGGTGGATTTGCACTGAGATGTTGGTGTGCGGACACAAATGATAGATGGATAGATCAATAATGATCAATAGATGGATAGATGGACTAATGCAAGGAAAACCAGACAGATGGATACAGATGGATGATAGATGGACATGGGATCCATGGACAAACAGATCTTTGGACGGACGGACACACACACAAATTGACTGGACAGACAATGACATACATGCAATTATATAGCCTTTCATATCATCATCGCATCGGAACGGACAGCAGTCAGTGAGTATATGAACCACAACCGTCATCAGGGCAGGGACGTCTTGGCCCTTGCTGTTGCAGGCAGCTGCAGAAGAAGAAAGTGGAGTGGCTGGCCCTCGCAGGGTATCAAAGATATTAAAGGAAAAGGTTCTAAGAATGAGAGAGATGTGCCTCGGCCTTGATTCGTGATCTTTTGAACAAAACGGAGCCGCCAGAACCCTCAGAGTATCTTAGGAAAAAGGTTTGAATGACCAGTAGCCTCATTGTTACCGTAGCTTCCCTCGTGGGAAGATCAGGATTCCATACTGTTGCGACCTGACTGTAGGTATGGCTACAAGCCGCACACGACTGCACAATATGATGAATTGACGGATCAGATACGTGATGAGATGGCGGAACGCAAGATTGTGGTCACACGCACAGAATTTAACCATTGGCTCTCCACAGAGAAGGAGTTGCTTGAGACCCTCAATGAGGCGGAGATTGATTTGTCTTGTAAGTCAGATTTGTTTGATGTTCTGGACGCTGATCTTAGCGGCGAGTTGGAATTTGAAGAGATGATTGATGGTTTATTGAAATGCAGAGGGCCTGCATCGAAGACCGACATCATTGCTATTCGGCTGAAAACCCGTTTGCTCGTACGCATGATGACCCAAGTTTGTGAGAAGCTTGGTATCGACGAAGGATGACTCACTGCCAAATCACAAAGCTCTCTTGCTGGTATCGGTAGGAGTTCTTCAAAGAGGTCACTCATTGCATATTTCAATAGCACCTGCAAATAGACTGGCAAGCATGCAAAGGCTCTGAACGGAGCATTATGTTTTTACTTCTATAAAGAAGTAAAACTACGATTGTCTCTCTGCAAAGCAGAGCTGCGATCCTGGGAGATGTGCTATCACACTCTAGGCGGAGGAACATTGTCGCGTCCCCAAACAGTTTGCTGCAAGATGTTGACTTGTTGTGTTTTTGAGGAGGCCGTTTTCAAGACCGTGTTCTGTTTCTTTGTGATCTCCGTGGCTCTCTTTGCTTTCGACGGATTTTCTCGCGCAGTTCTCCCATGACAGAGATCACCATCAGGTAGATCAAAATCATCATGTATCACATCACTTTATTTATGGAATCTGTAGTTTTTGAACATGTTTTATTGCAAGCCTCTCTTCATCACTTGGTGTTATTTGGTGAACCCTTTTTTTGTGACTTCTCTTTCCATGCAACATCAAAAATGCAGCGGAGTGAGTTTCAAATGTTTCAAATGAATTTCAAGTGTGCATCACTGACTTTTGAACATTTAGATCCAGGAAGAAGGACATCACTGGTGGAGGGTAAAGGTTCAATTTTGATGCTCCCTGCGGCTTGGACCATGTTTCCGCACTGAGATTTCAGCGCCCCTCAACCAGGGTTGGATCCTCAGTGAGTCCACTTGCGGTGGAAACCCATGTTTTCTGGCAATCAAGCATCCAGACCTTTCGTTTGGATGGACCAAAAACTTCCGCTTTGATCTCTTCACCCAGTTTTTTCGCTGAGTTTGTTAAAAGTCAAAAAAAGCAGTGAAACTGTCAGGAAGGGAACTGGCCAGGGGCCTTTCACCAAGATGTGATAGTATGAAAACGTTGGAAACATAATATGGTTAGGTAAAAACCGCGATTTCTATTTCTATGTACTTCTGCAAATCCCAACTAAATTGGAGAGATAAAAACCCTCATCCCCTTTCAACAAAAACGAACGGACTAAAAACCACAACTACAAACAAACCGACTTGCAGTCTAATTACCGAAAAGTTCTGACCCCCAAAAAACAACGAGAACCCCGCGCAACAAAAACGTTCAAAAATAGGTCGCTTGCTTTCACCTCTCATGAATAGTGAAGCTGCTCTTGCCATGTGCCTTGGCTGACGGGTCTTCGCAACTTTGTGTGACTTCTGTTTCTCCAAACTTTTTGATTGTTGTGAGGTTTTGCATGAACGTCTGCGTGGTAGTTTCAAACATTGTTCAAGCATTTTTTACTTTCACCCCAATCCATGACAAAATGATCCAATGTGACTCCCGTATATTTTCAGATGGGTTGAAACCACCAACTAGAATCTGTTTGTTTAATTTAAGTTTGTTTTTGTTCCAGAATATTTTTTGTGCAATATTTATTTTTGCCAACGAAACATGCAACGTGTTTTGGGAATATTTGTTGATTGATGAGCCTAGGTTTCAAAGACAGCAAAACATGGAGATGTTTGATGTTTCTGCATCAACCATTTGCCCAACTTCGTCCCCAGACATTGCTTGAACGATAAGTGTATACATTTAAAGTGCTTTGCCTAGTATTTGACCATCATCAACAGTATGAAGAGATGTTTTGCAGCTACGCTCATCTGTTCATGGGTGTTTGATGGGTTCAGTACCAAAGGGATAACAGAGTTGATCAAGTTGAATGATCTGTTTTGAAGTCAATCCTATTGAGATACTTAGAGCCAAACTCACACAGTGCGTGTTCTTATGACAATCCTTTGGAATTACGGTGATATGACCCAAACCCAATGGCCTATGTTGCAGTGCCCCGGATTTTTCGCACCTGATGGGTTTGGTTGTGTTGGCATGTTTCACTCTGACAGACATTCAGAAACAGCGTCATGTTTAAGCTGTTGTAGAAAAACATGGAAAATAAAGGATCTTTGATCATTTTTACTTAAAGAAATCGGACTATAGAAGTTGGCATCGATTCACTTGCTGCGTAGTGAAGCACCTCCCGATGATGAGCTTAGCAACACCGGGATGCGAGACTGAAGATAAAGAGTTACCACCCGCCCTGAGGCTATTCAAGGTGTTATTAGCGAGTATTTCTATTCAAAGATTTTTATCAAGACTTCAGCATGATCGCAGTTGACTTGCAGGAGTGAAACTGAGGAAGCTGAGGATGAGGACGGATGGGGACTGAGAGTTTGACATGGTTGCGGCTCTGACTTTAGATGGGATACAAGGGCTGGGTGTGCGTCCACAAATTTGTTGTGGATGTATACAATTTAACCACCACCTTTCCTCTAGTTTCCACATTGCGGGAAAGCAATCCTTTTTCGGAAAATCCAAGTCTATCAAGCGTTCCATATCCATGTATGTCAGCTCCTTTGGGGGATTGAATCATTGAATCATTGAGAGAGAAAAGTGATGAAAATTCATGACATTTGCATCAACATGGAAATCTGTAAATCCTAAATTTAGACAGGGCAACCTTATCCCCTTTCAACATAAATGCATGAACCTAAAAACCGGGAGACAGACTAGAAACAGATCGGCTTGAAGTATATTCACGAACAAAGGGAAAACTTCTCGCCTCCCCAAAAACAACAAGAGAAAGAAGACCGTTCTTGGCAGTTGCTTTCCAAATGAAGTATTTCTGAGGACCCCGCTCGAAGCTGCGTAGGTCTTCAGGCTTTTGCAACAACAAGACTGAGATGACAATTTGCAACATCATCCTGCTACACAGAATTCAAATTATACTGCACACTTCATGCTGGGATATGCTGGGGATTCTGCTCATTGTCCCCCTTGTCAGCCTGAGACCTGGATCTTGTGCAGGAGCCTGTACAACCCACCTTGGCTGCAGGCATGATGCCAAAGAAGACCAAGATTCAGACAACACACATTTGCATAGATACTTAGCCACCGAAATATTGAGCCGAATTTTAAATTTGAGATCAGTAGTAGTGTCGACAGCTAAGAGTGAGCATTCTGACAATCCAACGATGGGTGGAGCAGGGAAGCTCTTGTAGGGCCTATGCTCACCTGACAGACATCACTACTTCCAATTCCTTCAGACAATCTCTAAACAGTTCAAATCAACAAAATTTGTGTCATGGGAGCCTACATCGAACTATTGTGCTGGATCTTTTGTGCAGTCTCAAGATATTGAGACTTCGAAGAATTGCTTGGGATGCCAATAAGTCTGGTTGTACTTGCACATGAGAAGAATTGGACAAACCAAAGGAGTTCGCCGCACAAGGCCAGGCGTTGAGAAGAGGCCCTTTGCAACGATTTCGGCGTTGCTCATATATATATTCACGCTCCTCCCTATCTTGCCTTGGTGTCTACACATTGAAAGCATGTACGGAATAGAGGTAGGAGCCAGCAGCAACCCCGGAAGTCTTTGAAGTAAAATCCAGATTGCCAGTAGCAGCATAACGCTTACATTAGAGCTGAACGATTCCACATTGTGCTTGTCTCCCTGAAAGCTGTTTCGCCGATTACGCTACATACAGCTTGAGAGGTTGTAGACTCTGCCCATCGAGAAGGCTGTCCGGCTTTCCAGAGATGTTGAAACGTCCAGATTTTTTTGGAAATAGGAGCTGGCCTGTAGCGACTTGAGTGGAGGACTTCCAGCCAGTTGCAAAACTCCACCGACTTCGATCAGTGCATTTTGAGACCCAAGGATACCAAGTGACATGGGGTGAACAAGAAAAAAGCCTCCAGTTTGTATATGGTAATAATGCTCCATGGACGAGCTGGAAAGGCTTTTACCGAAGTCTCCACACATCAAAAGGCAAATGCAATCATGCTGTGGCATTCCCAATGTGTGGGTTGGAGTGGTTTCCTTGATGGCTTTGATTGTTTTGATGTTTGACAGCCCAAAGGATCGTTCCAATTGAGGGGACCTGGATTGAAGTTGCGTTTGATTTGCCCAAGAAGTCAACCAGTTGACAAAGGATTTGGGTCAGCCCTAGATATGGCTCTGCAATCCAGTTGTGTGGTGTTCTTCGGAATCTCTGCTTTTCCGATTGTTGATTTAACATTTCATGGCCAGTGGCATATCTTTCGAGGTCGAGGCCAGGCACCATAGAGTGGTAAATTTGCTTGTCTTGGGAACCATGCAAGTCTTGCCTCACTCGCAAGATTTGCACTGTTGAAGTTGTAAAAGTACGGTGTGCAAAAAACTCAAGTCTACAGCAAATGCGGCTGCGCAAGAATTGCAACTTTGGGACACACAACTTTGGGACTGCTACCAGCTAGCAAGGTCTAAAATGGTCGTTAAAGATGGTGCAGTGCAAAAATGTGAAGCTGCGAAGTTGCAGGTGGCCACCAGTTTTCCCAAGGCGAAGTTAGGTGTTTTTCTGATTCTTCAGGGCCACCAATGCTGGGCGGAGTAGCCGGTCAGCCAATCATGGGGTTCAAAAAGTGGAACTGCCTGAGAGCCATTGGCAAAAAAAGCCGACCGAGTTTAAGGGGTCCCCAACCAAGAGATGTTGATGGCTTGGGTTGGGCCAAAACGCTTTAAGCTGTCCAAATGCTAAACCTCAGAATGCTACTGGCGTGCGGCCGTCGGCATTTGGGGGGTTTGGAACCGGGCGCGGGTTCGCTTGTACACGTGAAATTGGCTCGCTTGTACACGTGAAATTGGCTCGCTTGTACACGTGACACTTCCAGTTGCAGCGTGGATCTGTGTGGCTGGTGCAGGGAATGGTACGTTGCATCGTGACGTTGTGTGGCAGGCGCAGCACCAGTGTGACATTTGGTGGCAGGCGCAGTCGATTGAAGCATCCTGGTAGCGTTGGAGCGTGGCTCTGGGTGGCTGGNCCCCAGTCCCAAACCTAAAGTCCCCAAGTCCCAAACCTAAAGCCCCATAAAACCCTAAACGTTGGTATGGGTGGTTGAAGTGTGATGGTTATGATTCTGTGTGTGTACAAGTGATCTCAAATTCTTGTTTCTGTATGTGTACAAGTGAGGCTCAATGTGTACAAGTGATCCTTGTGTACAAGTGATCCTTTTCTGTGTGTACAAGTGATCCCCCTGCCTTTGGAACCCATGCACCGGGCAACACAAGGCAGCCAATCCTTTTGAGTTTACATCTTCAAAGAGAGACTTGTAGAAATGGTTGTGGCAAAACCACCAGCATGATTCCATTGATCATTTTTATTTTTGGTGAACTTGGCCCTGTTCTTGATTTGACACTTCATGGTCAGTGGCACATTTGTCAAGCCCGACGCCAGCCACCATGCAGCGGTAGGTTTGATTGGTTTGGACACCATCCTAGTCTTGTCAATCGCATGGTTGCCACGCGGGTTGAAGTTGAAAAAGCAAGGTGCCAGAATTGTCCTTCCAAGCTGTGCTTGTCATGTGAGGCAGCTGTGCAAGAATCACAACTCTAGGACAGGCACCAGCTAGCGGGGTCTAAAACTGGTCCTAAGAGAAAGTGTAATCCAAAAATGCTGAAGCTGGAAAGTTGTAGCTATCCACCAGTTTTCTCACCGCGATCCAGGTTTGTGTTGGGGAAGCTCTGCTTTTCTGATTGAGGATTGAGTTACAAACAAAATTTGGTACATGGTGAAAGGACATTCCGAAACAGGGCGGGCCCCTATGCGTTTTGCAGTGGCAATACCTTGGGCAAACCTTTCCCAGGGTATCGTTTTAAGGTGGGCCCTTATCAGTTTTGCAGTGGTGGCAACCCCACGACCCTCCCAACACAACTTTGGTCATACCTGATTTTTTCCAATATTCCCATGACATTTTATGGCCAGTGGCATATTTTTCGAGTTCGTTGCCAGCCACCATGCAGTGGTAGCTTTGCTTGTCTTGGGAACCATCCTAGTCTTGCCACTCGCAAGGATGCCACTGTTGAAGTGGTACTGGCAAGGTGCCACCGCTGTTCTTCCAAGCTGTGCTTGTCATTTGAGGCAGCTGTGCAAGAATCGCAACTTTGCGACTGCTACAATGTAGCAGGGTCTAAAATGGTTGTAGATAGAGAGTGTTCAGTGCAAAAAACTGAAGCTGCAAAGTTGTAGGTAGCCACCATTGTTGATTTGATATTTGGCTCATTGGAGCAAAGATCTCTACAGGAAAGGCGGCTGGGCAAGAATCATAACTCTGGGGCTGCTACGAGCTAGCAGGGCCTGAAATGGTTTTAGAAAGAGATTCTGCAGCGCGCAGCGACGAGTTTTCCCAAGAGGAAACAATGTAGTGCGTAGTTTTGCTTGTTTTGGGAGCCGCTCTAGTCTTGCCACTCGCAAGGGTGCCTCTGTTGAAGTTGTAAAAGCAAATTGCCACAATTGTTCTTCCAAATTCCAAACTGTGTTTGTCATTTGGCGCAAGTGAGCCCAGATCTCTACAGCAAAGGCAGCTGTGCAAGAATCGCAACTTTGGGGCTGCTATATACAACCTAGCAGGGTCTAAACTGGTTTTAGATAGAGATTGTGCAGTGCGAAAAAGTGAAGCTGCGAAGTTGTTGGCTACCGGTTCTGCCAAGGCGATCCAGGTTTGTGTGGGGAAGCTCTGATTTTTCGATTGTTGATTTAGTATTTCATAGCCAGTGGTATATTTTTCCAGTTCGATGCCAGCCACCATCTAGTGGTACATTTGCTTGGCTTGCGATCCATTCTAGTCTTCTAGTCTTGCCATTGGTGAGGGTGTCAGGGTTGAAGTTGCAAAAGCAAGATGCCACGACTGTTCTTCAAGGCTGTGCTTGTACCTTCGTTCATTTGAGCATGGAGCTTTACAGCAAAGGCAGGTGTGCAAGAATCACAAGTTCGGGACAGCTACCAGCTAGCCGGAGTCGGAGTGTAATCCAAAAATGCTGAAGCTGGGAAGTTGTAGGTATCCACCAGTTTTCCCAAAGGCGATCCAGGTTTGTGTTGGGGAAGCTCTGCTTTTCTCATTGTTGATTTAACATTTCATGGCCAGTGGCCTATTGGTCCAGTTCGACGCCAGAAACCATCGAGTGATAAATTTGATTGTTTTAGGAACCATGCTAGTCTTGCCACTTGCAAGGGTGGCACTGCTGAAGGCTGAAGTTGCAAAAGCAAAATGCCACTACCGTTCTTCAAAGCTCTGCTTGTTATTTGAACCATTTGAGTACAGATCTCTACAGCAAAGGCAGCTGTGCAAGAATCACAAGTTTGGGACTGCTACCAGCTAGCAGGGTCTAAAACGTTGGGGAAGCTCCGCTTTTTCGAATGATGCTTTGACATTTCATGGCCAATGGCATATTTTTGGAGTTCGCTGCAAGCCACCATCCAGTGGTAAATTTGCTTGGCTTGGGAACCATCCTAGTCTAGGCACTCGCAAGGGTGGCTGCTCTCTTGAAGTTGCAAAAGCAAGGTGCCAATACCAAATACTATTCTTCCAAGCTGTGCTTGCAATGTTGCCCATTTTGGTAGGACTGCTACGAGCTAGCAGGGTCTAAAACCGGTCCTAGAGTGGTTGTAAATCGAGATTGTGCAGTGCGAAAAAGTGAAGTTGCACAGTTGTAGGTATCAACCAGTGTTCCCAAGGTGATCCAGTTTTGTGTTGGGGAAGATTTGGCGTTTGTCATCGTTGGTGTAAAATAGTCCCAGGCAGATGTTTTTGGCCAAGAAGTACAGGTCCTAGAGTGGTTGTAAATCGAGATTGTGCAGTGCGAAAAAGTGAAGTTGCACAGTTGTAGGTATCAACCAGTGTTCCCAAGGCCATCCAGGTTTTAGAAAGAGATTCTGCAGTGCGCAGCGACGAGTTTTCCCAAGAGGAAATAATGTAGTGCGTAGTTTTGCTTGTTTTGGGAGCCGCTCTAGTCTTGCCACTCGCAAGGGTGCCTCTGTTGAAGTTGTAAAAGCAAATTGCAACTAGATTGTGCAGTAAAAGACCATGAAGCTGGGAAGATGTAGGTATCCACCAGTTTTCCCAAGGCGATCCAGTTTTGTGTTGGGGAAGATTTGGCGTTTGTCATCGTTGGTGTAAAATAGTCCCAGGCAGATGTTTTTTGGCCAAGAAGTACAGGATTTGTGTCAGTTCTAGGCAAGCTCTTGTTGATATGGCATTTTATTCCCCGTGGCATATTTTTGGAGTTCGATGCCAGCCACCATGCAGTGGCAGCAGTTTGGCTTGTCTTGGGAGCCACCCTAGTCTTGCTTATCATGCTTATCGCAGGGGTGCGAATGCTGCAGTTACAGTGGCCAGGTGCCGAAATTGTTCTGGCTCAGGTAAACCCAGATCTTGTCAGCACAGCTGCAGACGTCGTCTTCTCTGATTTTAGATGCAATGTAAAAAAGTGAAGCTGCGAAGTTGTAGGTAGCTACAAGTTTTCGGGAGCAATCGGACCATGGAACTTGCTCCTACTTGACTTTCGACATTGAACCCGACGGCCTAGCAGAAGATGGCGGCTGCTGTGTTACTGCACAGACCGTGATCATCAGATAAGCCATAAAGGTAGAGTTGTTATTCAAGATGCGTTTTTGGAAGGCGATTGGACCACTACTTCAATCAATTTCCTACCAAAGTATGTCCAAAGCGATCCAGGTCCGCTGTGCAATGAGAGCTCTGCTTTTCACTTCGTTGATTTGACATTCCATGGCCAGTAACATACTTCTCAAGTTCAGAGCCAGCCACCATGCAGTGATAGTCTTGCGTGTTTGGAAGCCACTTGTCTTTCCTATCGCACGAGTGCGACTGTTGAAGTTGTAAAAGCACAGTGCCATAAGTGTTCTTCCAAGCTGTGCTTGCTATTTGGCCCCTTGTTGCTCAAATCTCTACACCCCATGCGGCTGCACAACACTTGCAATCCTGCTGCACATGTATGTCAAGCAGTGCCATGAGCAGGCTAGGTCAGAGAAGAAAATTGTTTTATAGACATGACGCAGCTTAATATTTGGGTGGAAACGGGTTTCACATTGTTCACCATTCAATTTCCCGAGAGATACCGCTGCAGTCTGTTAAAGTCCTTTGCTGATTGGCTCAAAGGGACCAGGCTGCCCTGTGTGCATTCCCTCAGCAATTCCGTGTGCCAAGGTCGTGTGTGTAGTTCCTCTATGATGTTTGCCATGTTTTCCTTGGCGCGTGCAACTTGGCGAGGTGCCTTGGCCATATCTGACATGTCCCAAAGCAACTGCAATCGCATGGAGTCCAGCTGGGATCTTTGTCCAATGATCTGGAGGATACAGAAGCCAAGACAACGATGCCGACGACGGCTTCGACCAACAACTTCACAGTGTGAATATGTATGCAAGCATCAAGAACATGACGGGCTCCTCAAGAACACCCCAAAAGCTCCTGTGTCGCAAAGTATTTTTGTTCTCTGCAGAACATGCGTAAGCTTGACGGCTCTACAAAGCCTTGGGCGACTGTCAATTTCGACGCAGAAGGGTCCTCCAAAGGGGTGGCTTTTGTCATTATGTCATGGTCGTTTTCTTTTTTGAACCCCCAAATAAGTTCAGGCGCCCTTTGGTTTGTGGCAACGTGTGGCGGAAGGTTCGCTTTTTTGGTGGAAAAGTGGAGCAATTCATGGCGCTCTCCGCTTTGATGCAAAAAGTAAGGGATCAAGGTCACCCGCCGGTAACTGGTAGCAGGTTGCCGTAGGCTGAATTTTTTTCGGGCGAGGGCAAACGACCTGTGAATTATCTCAATCGACGTGATTATTTTAATTATCCAGGGTTGCTGAAGATAAAATATTTGAGGACGTTAATTATTGCAAATTTGCAAAATAAAATATTAATTTAAATAATATTAATATTATTTATAAATTTTTAAAAATAGAAATAATAATAAAATTAATAATGAAAAACAAATATTAAAAATAATTATTATAATAATAATATTAAATTATGTAAAAAAATATATTAATTATTTATTAATTATTAATAATTATAAATAAAAATAAATATTAAAATGAGCCATCAGCAAAAAGGTTCAACTCTTCGTCTTCTTGTGGGGTGGACTTTCTACTCATAATTTGATTAAAGCCCTGTAAAGCGAAGCCGGAACACCAAAAGCGAAGCCATATTCCCTATACATCCATATACCATGTTTTCACATAATGAAAAGGACTTCAGGAACAGGCCCGTTTATACTTCGACATGTATTTGCGATTTCATTTTTGTGTGTTTTTTTGTCATTCATTTNTTAAAATATGAAAAAAAGAAATAGAAAATATCGAGGGGACCACTATCGCGAAATTTTCCAAGCCTAAACCTGAAACTCAAGCTGTTGTTCCTATTTCAATTTAAGCTTTGGACAAATGACGAAAAAATCAAAAATACTGAGGAAGCCGCCATCGCGAAATTTTTCCAACCCTAAACCCTAAACTCAAGTTATTAGTTTTATCAAAGGAAATTTGGATGAGAAACTTCCGAGTTACGAACTTCCAATAAAGTCACAGTTCCGTCAAGGCACAGTTTAGTAGAGTCACAGTTCAGTAAAGTAATAATTCAATAAAGTAACAGTTCAGTAAAGTCACAGTTCAGTAAAGTAACAGTCCAATAAATTAGCAGTTCAGTGAAGTACTAGATCAGTAAAGTCACAGTTCAGTAGAGTCACAGTTCAATAGAGTCACAGTTCAGTAGAGTCTTAGTTCAGTAAAGCAACAGTCCAGTAAAGTAAGAGTTCAGTACAGTAACAGTCCAGTAAAGTCACAGTCCAGTAAAGTCACAATTCAGTAAAGTAACAGTTCAGTAAAGTAACGGTTCAGTAAAGTAATAATCCAGTAAAGTCACAGTTCCATCAAGGCACAATTTAATAGAGTCACAGTTCAGTAAAGTAACAGTTCAATAAAATAATAGTCCAGTAAAGTCACAGTTCCATCAAGGCACAGTTTAAAAGAGTCACAGTTTAGTAAAGTAAGAATTCAATAAAGTAACAGTTCAGCTAAGTTTCCCGTGGCAGGCGCAGTATTTGGTGAGGTTGGCGGGTGACTTTTCGTGGCAGGCGCAGCACTTCGTGACAATTTCGGAGATAGCCGGAGCGCCGTTTTGAGGTTTAGGGTTTAGGGTTTAGGGTTTAGGGCGTCGCCGTCGCGGGCGCGCTGTGTGCCTCATGCATGGATGGCGCCACCAACACACCTGAAGGGTGTGGGGGTGGCGGCATATCATAGAGGTGGATGGTGATGGGTGTTACCTTTGCGTACGTTGTCCCAAGATCTGGGCCAACATCTTTCCTTTTCCCCCCACACTGCCGTACGGCAGGCAAGCCACCCCAATTTCCACCTTTTAGGGTTTAGGGCAAGCCCCAAATTCCCACCTTCTTCGTTCGAGGCGCCCCAATTGGCAGGGACCCGGGGAGGAACCGAGCCCCAAGTGACAGGGACCCGGGGGGAATCGAGCCCCTACAGGCCAGAAGAGCCCCAGGACAAAAGCCAGGCTCCAGACCCAAAAGCTCGAAATCTAGGGTCAGCCAGGCCCAGAAAGCCAGTGTGAAGGCCCAAAAGCCAAGATGAAGGCCCAAAAGGCCAAGATAAAGGCCCAGAATCCCACAAAAGGCCAAAATGAAAGGTTTAGGGAACACGGCAGAGGGTTTCGTGCCTTAGGTTTAGGGTATTGTCTTCGTAGACGAAATCAAGCGTACGCTGGCTGCCTGGCCCTCAGTAGTATGGGTAGCATGGCAACCGCCATCAGAAAGAGCACAATGAGGTGCTGGGGCCCACGGGGCCCATAATCGACCACTTTCCAGAGGCTCATCCCTCTGTCCTTCCCTAGAGCCGGTGTTTGTTACTGCCGGGTCTCTTCAGGGTGCTGGCCACCCAGATATGGGTGGGAAACGGCCTAAGCAGGCCAGGGTGGGAATTTAGGGTTTAGGGTTTTAGGGTTTAGGGTTTAGGGTTTAGGGTTCGACAACACAGCTTGTCGTCCTAGCCAATTCCCCAATTAACTATTAATATACGACCGCCTCCTAAGCCCAAGTCCACGGGGTGCCCTTTTTAACTTGTTTTTCGACAAATTTCAAAAACCATTGCAAACAATGATCAAAAAACATTGATTTTTACAGTGTTTTCTTTAGATTTTGATGTTTCACTGCTTCAAAAAGGCACGCCAAACACTGCAAAATACAGTGTTTTCTTTAACTTTTGATGCTTGGTTGCTTGAAAAAAGCAGACCAAACACTGCAAAATACAGTGTTTTATGCTTACGCTGCATCATTAAGGTTCAAGGCACAGCACCAAAACACTGGAAAAGACAGCGTTCTCTTCAACTTTTGAAGATCTGTTGCTTCAAGAAAGCGCAGCAAACACTGCAAAATACAGTGTTTCATGCTTCAAGCTGTATCACGAAGTCATGGGCAGCCTCGGAAAGCCACTGGCCCCCTCCCACTTCCCTTTCTGTGAAGGCCCCTGGGCTTGGGACCAGGCGTTGGCGGGTTAAGCCAAACTAGCCAGACAAACCAGTCAGCCACCCAACCGGGTAAGCCAGCCACGGCCAACCAACCAAAAAGCCAAACCAATTCCTAATGCTTTCTTCTTCACGCAATGCTAAGCCTAGCCAATCCCTCAAGCAGCCACCTGACCCCAAGCTTATCTTTTACAGAACATCTTGGCCTTAGGCTCGACAGGTAAAATCTTGCAGCTAGCCCCAAAATCTTGTTTCAAAAGTTTGGAAAATGATACCAGGTCTTCCTGAGTTGGACACGCGCTAAACTGCCAAACGCACTTTTCGCTATGCACAGCGCCCCGTTGCTGCAATTCAGGTCGCCTGCCGTACAATCCTTTCCCATGTCCAAAACTTTTCTAATCACTGCTGTACAACTTCTCCCACGTCCAACGCATTTCTAGTCAAACATTGGCCCTGCGAGCCACCTTCCTGCAGGGCCCAAAGTAACGCCACATTGTATGGCGGTTTGGCATGATTCATATTTGGCTGCATGCGAGCCCTGAGGACCCTGCGTGCTCGCCACCACGCACGCCGCTCCAACCTAGATGGTTTAGGCAGCCCAGCTAGGTGTTCTCTTTCTCGAAGGCGGTAAATGCATCGAACCTCATTTCGAATCAGCTTTGCCCATGGGCCATTGGACTTTCGCTGGGCTAGGTAACCGGCGCATTCTCCGGCCATGAACCTGTAAGCTTCAGGGGTCAAAGATGGCATTGGTGGAATTGGCCGCCCGTAGCGCAGATCTTGGAGTCGAGAAGGCTTTCTGTGCGCCCAGCTAATCTGTAAAGGGAACCTTGGAGCTTGCCCCACTCTGCAACGCAGCCGGACCTGTTCATCTTCCGACAAAAGCAGCCCCGGACAGCCCATGGAGAATGCTGCCTCGTAGGTCGGGGAGCTTGCTTCCAGCCATCCCGCCAGCCGCTTCACGATGTTGCGTTTACCAAAGGGGGAGCCCCACGCCCGAGCCCAGGCTTCTGGACAGCAGAAAGCACAGCTTGTGCCATCCCGTCCGCGCAGGACCCGCGCTGGGCCACCATCTCCACAGCTGGCAAAGATGCACACCCGGGCTGCCCGACCAGCAGGGTCTTGCAGACCATGGCAGTATTGAGGCATGGCAATGTAAGCTGACAATTTGGGTGCAATTGTAGTTTCTTGAGCCGCGCATTTCGAGGCATGGCGGTTTCACACAGAAACATGCCCCAGCAAGTCCTACAGGATGGCTATATCTAGTTCATGTCAAGAAAGGCAAGCCATGCAAGTAAAGTATGTAACAAGGATTTACATTGTCACAAGTCGACATCAGCCATTTATCTTGAAATATAAGTCTGAATGTCCAGGTGCAAAAAAGCAAATATGTTGCAACATGCCTGACCAAGTTTGATGCACTGCAACAAAGCAAGCTGACACCAAGTAAAGGATCAAAACAACTTTCAAAAGAAACATGCATGACAATGTGATTAAGCCGTAATGCACGCAACTTGTTTTTCGGCCATCAACCCCATGAGCGGCGGTGCTGTCAATTTGCAGCTGGTGAGATATCAAACCACACCTGTGCAATTTGTCTGCAGGCCCGACATCTACAAGATTTACCCCTTGCCCTGGCCCTAGCAGCCTCTTGCATCAAGCCCCTTCAGTGCCTGCCACATCGCCGGCGTCCAAAAGTGAAGGAACCGCAGAAGAAGAAGAGCGATCCAAAACAATGCTGCGTTGCTCCAGAAGCCATTGCAAGAAGGCATCATTTTCCTCCCCAGTCTCATGGGTCAATAACACAGGGATGCCACCCAGCACGTCATCCAGGATGGTTGCCACCTTTGTCTTCGAGGCGTTGCCGCCGTCTTGGTTGTACAGAACACGGACAAAGTCTTGATCGCCCATTCTGGCCTTTCGGCCAGGCACCTTGACCTTGTCGAACTTGTCCCGAAAATAGTAGATTCCACCAGAGAAAGTCAAAGTATATTTACCTTCCAGTCCCTGCAGGTGGGCCAAAATGTGCCGGCGACCCAATGCAGGTAGGACTTCAAAAGGGCAATGCGCGGCATAAAAGAGATTGGCATCTGGCCTTTGCCCACTGACGCCCTCTTGCGCCTCCATCCAATTTCTTGGTGGTCCTGCTTCTGGTGGCTCTTCGCCAGCACGCAGGGCCCAGACCAGGTGCAAGTCAGGCAGCCTGGGGAGCAGCTTGGTGCGGACTTTCTCTTCCAGCACCAGTCGCACAACTGTCAATGCTTCATATGGCGTGTCGCCAGCGGCGTACAACACAGGCTCCCATTCCCTGAAATTCATATTGTCAGGGTCATTGCTCCAAGGCTTCAAATGCATCTTCTCGTTGAGGGGGGCCCCATTCAAGACCTTCACCTTGGCCACCCTCAAGAGCGTCTTCAAGTCGTGGATTTCAGGATTATGAGGATGATGGCGCAATGCCATTTGGACAGTCTCGATCAGGCTCTTCTTGAACAAGGCTTTGCCGAGGGTTCTGTCATCAGGTGAGTAGTGACAGACTTGGATCTGCCACAAAGTTTCTGGAAAATGAAATACCCAATCAGCATTGCCCCAGCGGCGAACAATTGCCGTCAGCTTGAGCTCATGGATGGCCCCCAAATGCCCCGCGCTTGTTTGATCTTGTTTGGTGACCCCTGGGTCGGCCTTGGCCTGCTTCGCACGCTTCGTGGCCGAGAACCTTGCTGAGGAATTGCCCATTGGAAAGCGGCACGGCATGCTCCTGCAACGCGGTCCATCAAGCCACGTGATATTTAAGAACATGTTTAGATTCACAAGGCAGCCAAAAAGCAACTTGAACGAGACCCTATGCTTTTAACTCTCCCCCGACCCTTCCAGCCTGATGCGGCCCAAGGCGCCAGCCGGTTGCAGCTTCTGGGGCGTTTTGCTTTGAAAAAGCTGCGGCATAGAATGCAAGCTAGGATGGCAGCTTTACAAGGCATCTCCCTTTGGGTGGCACTACCACTGTCAGTTTTCAATTCATATTTTCAACACGCAAAAATGCAGACGCAACAAAGATAAAGTCCATGTATTTCAAAGTTTGCAAGGTCAGCAATCAAAGGAATATGTGATACAAACATTTTCCCATCAGATTAGTACCATTGATATCAATCGCACAATGCAACGTGATGCTGCAACTTCATAATCACACATTTTTCTCCGAAGTGGCCCCCTCCCACTTCCCTCCTTGAGGGCCCCTGGGCTTGGGACCAGGCGTTGGCGGGTTAAGCCAAAACCAACCACAGCCAACCAGTGCCATGCCTAAACCAAACAAATTCCCTTTCATAGAATACGACCATTTAAGGACATCTAGTCGCTAAATAGCGGCAAAGTGCCATCCTTCCTCTTCATAGAAAAGGGCCATTTAAGGGTACCTCCTTTCGACAGTGGTGGAGGCATCGCTTCCTCTTCACAGAAAAGACCATTTAAGGATGCCTCGTCTCGACTGTGGTGGGGCCCTCCATGTCCCTGCATAGAATAGGACCATTTAAGGACACCTCGTCTCGACTGTGGTGGAGGCACCTCGGCTCGACTGTGGTGGGGCCTTCCATGTCCCTTCATACAATAGGAGTATTTAAGCCTTTGGACCTTTCTACTCTAGCCTTTGCACACGAAGCACAAGCACCTGGCTCAGCCCAACCTGAATCCTGTGTTGGCGCACACTGGCGCAAGCCACTAAAAGTTTAGGGTTTAGGGTTTAGGGTTTAGGGTTTAGGGT